>WNWK01015532.1:0-47579 GCA_009830355.1 Cherax destructor | reverse complement strand
AGGTGTTCCTTTCAGGGACTATTTTGGGTCTTTGGGCCACCACCTTCGACCCGGGCCAAAAAGGGGTCCCCCTCAAAACAAACCCTTTTTTAAAACCCGGATGGTTTCTGGCCTTCTTTTTTCACCAATGTCGAGGTTGGGAGACTACTCCCCCCGTTTTCGCATCGGCCACCTGCCTCACCCCACGGGATCTCAGGGAATCCCTGCCCTCTTTTGTGAGCATTGGGTTTTTCCGTGTCTGTTCAATTTTCCTTTTGGGACTGTCCACTCTATCAAGGGAAAGCACGCAGAATTTACCTCCAACGACGCCTTCGTTTCTGCGGCCCTTTTTTTTCCCTTTTCCCTTCTTAGAGGGACCCCCCTTTTAATCCTGACTCTTTGTTGACTTTTTGACAGAAACTGACTTACTACACAAACTCTGAAGATTATACCTCTAGCACCTCCCTCAGTCCCTTGTACCTCGATCTCTTGCTACCCTCCACCCCTGCACTTCCCACCGTCATCTAGCACTCCATACCCTACAATCGTCCATCTCCTCTTACAACTCACTCTCCCTGCATCCTACAATAACCTGCAGCGCTGTATAACCCATGTGGTTTAGCGCTTCTATTTGATTATAATAATAATAACCGTCTGACTCGAATAGGTGGCATTAACCCCCAACTTAACACCCCTGTAGCTCTATGCACGGTACGAATTGCAGTATACTCATACGATAGCAGAGCTGACACCAATAGCAAATCCAATATGCACACACACAATAGCAAGGTTGATACACAATAACAAACCAAATTGCAGAATACTCACAATAGCAGGCTGACCATAGCTGGCTAATGCAAAGATGAGACACAAAATTCGTGAAGGTTGGCAAAGCATAAGCAATGCCAGATAGCAAGCTATCTAGATAAAGACTAGCTCCTGCGCGAACTTCAACTCTAGGCTCAACTCCTGCTCTAAGTCTCCAAATTCAGCTCCAGGACAGGCTACCCATATTAAACCTCAGGTTCAGTGGCCTGTTAACCTGAGTGTAAAGGAAGCTTGGAGCAAAGAAACACAGTAGAAGATGTATTGAAATTGTATTTCTTCAAAAATCAGCTAGATTAATTCCAAACTTTTATCTTTTCCTTCACCAAGTAATTGTGATTATATAAGACTTTTGTCTTTTCCTTCACCAAGTATAACAAAGTGATATTTACACCTATGTACACTATATACAAAGGAGTAGTGTTTAGTGCACGCCACAGTTGTCTAGGCTAAGCAGCAGCCAAAAGACAGACAACTTTCCACAACCAGCTCTATGCAGGAATTCCAATGACAAACTGCGAGTGGTAACCACGTCACCTTTTGTCATTGTTAAACTCGCATTTAATTGGCTGAACCGAGTCGTTGATTTGATGATGGGGCCCTCATCACCAAACCCTTAACGATGGTTCGCTGGTTGGAGGGGAGCCTATGTGGGTGTGTTAACATGCTCCGAATAAAGGTTACATACTCTTTGCATGCAACACAGATGTTACTGGTTATGGTGTCGTGGCTCGACCAGTGTTCCCGTAACAGCTGTTACTGGTTATGGTGCCGTGCCTCGACCAGTGTTCCCGTAACAGCTGTTACTGGTTATGGTGCCGTGCCTCGACCAGTGTTCCCATAACAGCTGTTACTGGTTATGGTGCCGTGCCTCGACCAGTGTTCCCATGACATCTGTTACTGGTTATGGTGCCGTGCCTCGACCAGTGTTCCCATAACAGCTGTTACTGGTTATGGTGCCGTGCTCGACCAGTGTTCCCAAACAGCTGTTACTGGTTATGGTGCCGTGCCTCGACCAGTGTTCCCATGACATCTGTTACTGGTTATGGTGCCGTGCCTCGACCAGTGTTCCCATAACAGCTGTTACTGGTTATGGTGCTGTGCCTCGACCAGTGTTCCCATGACAGCTGTTACTGGTTATGGTGCCGTGCATCGACCAGTGTTCCCATAACAGCAGTTACTGGTTATGGTGCCGTGCCTCGACCAGTGTTCCCATGACATCTGTTACTGGTTATGGTGCCGTGCCTCGACCAGTGTTCCCATAACAGCTGTTACTGGTTATGGTGGTGTGCCTCGACCAGTGTTTCCATGACATCTGTTACTGGTTATGGTGCCGTGCCTCGACCAGTGTTCCCATAACAGCTGTTACTGGTTATGGTGCCGTGCCTCGAAAAGTGTTCCCATGACATCTGTTACTGGTTATGGTGCCGTGCCTCGACCAGTGTTCCCATAACAGCTGTTACTGGTTATGGTGCCGTGCCTCGACCAGTGTTCCCATGACATCTGTTACTGGTTATGGTGCCGTGCCTCGACCAGTGTTCCCATAACAGCTGTTACTGGTTATGGTGCGTGCCTCGACCAGTGTTCCCATAACAGCTGTTACTGGTTATGGTGCCGTGCCTCGACCAGTGTTCCCATGACAGCTGTTACTGGTTATGTTGTCGTGCCTCGACCAGTGTTCCCATAACAGATGTTACTGGTTATGGTGTCGTGGCTCGACCAGTGTTCCCGTAACAGCTGTTACTGGTTATGGTGCCGTGCCTCGACCAGTGTTCCCGTAACAGCTGTTACTGGTTATGGTGCCGGGCCTCGACCAGTGTTCCCATAACAGCTGTTACTGGTTATGGTGCCGTGCCTCGACCAGTGTTCCCATGACATCTGTTACTGGTTATGGTGCCGTGCCTCGACCAGTGTTCCCATAACAGCTGTTACTGGTTATGGTGCCGTGCCTCGACCAGTGTTCCCATAACAGCTGTTACTGGTTATGGTGCCGTGCCTCGACCAGTGTTCCCATGACATCTGTTACTGGTTATGGTGCCGTGCCTCGACCAGTGTTCCCATAACAGCTGTTACTGGTTATGGTGCCGTGCCTCGACCAGTGTTCCCATAACAGCTGTTACTGGTTATGGTGCCGTGCCTCGACCAGTGTTCCCATGACAGCTGTTACTGGTTATGTTGTCGTGCCTCGACCAGTGTTCCCATAACAGATGTTACTGGTTATGGTGTCGTGGCTCGACCAGTGTTCCCGTAACAGCTGTTACTGGTTATGGTGCCGGCCTCGACCAGTGTTCCCCTAACAGCTGTTACTGGTTATGTTCCGTGCCTGACAGTGTTCCCATAACAGCTGTTACTGGTTATGGTGCCGTGCCTCGACCAGTGTTCCCATAATAGCTGTTACTGGTTATGGTGTCGTGCCTCGACCAGTGTTCCCATAACAGCTGTTACTGGTTATGGTGTCGTGGCTCGACCAGTGTTCCCATAACAGCTGTTACTGGTTATGGTGCCGTGCCTCGACCAGTGTTCCCAGAACAGCTGTTACTGGTTATGGTGCCACTACAAGATGATTTTGGTGACTTAAAGTGAACGTAAAAGAGGAAGTCAATAAGATCAGGGTTTAGCACACAGTTTCAAGAGCTTGTTAAAGAAACTACTCTTGTTCAAAAACCCAAGAAAATAAGATAAAATTATGAGTAATAAGTGTTAGAAGGGGCAGCAGTGGGAACTGTGTTGCCACACTGTTATCTCTACACTGAGGGTTGTCTATCTGTTTACAGTGAAAAAGTTTGGGTGTGAATTGTAGTCTGAGAATGAGATACCCAAATAGTGAAGATACTTTGAAAATGGTATTAAAAATAAAGTTGAGATAGAGGCATGGAGGGTCGACAATTGTTGTAGTATATTGTGGTAAGTCATATAACAAGTGATAAGGTATTGATCTGTACAGTGATATAGTGATCTTGTGCATTATAACAACCTTGCAACAATCCCCAGTGTATAATAGATGGTGTAATATATGGGTGTTTGATATGGTCAGACAACACTAGCGAACTATTACCAGATATCGACAGAGAAGTGAAAGTAAACAATCAGGAGAGTGCAAACACTTATAAATAGCAGTATAAACAACCGGCTTGATCAGTGAGTGGGAGTCTGGGAAGAATAGTAAAGTGAACATATTTAAGTGTCCACCAACACTTGTTTGTGTTTCATCCTCAGAAAGAAATTTAAAAGAAAACGGGATAAGTGACCTGACTTACCAGATATGATGTGTCCCCCCCACTCTCACCCCTACCCTCTTACCCCCACCCCTAACCTATTACCAACCACCCATAAACCATACACACACAACCAGCTCCTCTCTTTTATATGTGCGGGTTGTGTGTGTATTGTTCCAGTCATGGTATTGTGCCTTTTTGTTATTTACCCATAAACCACCCCATCCAGCACCTACCCACCACCCATAAACCACCCCACCCACGTCCCCAGTACCTACTACCTACCACCCATAAACCACCCCACCCACGTCCCCAGTACCTACTACCCACCACCCATAAACCACCCCACCCACAACCCCAGTACCTACTACCCATTACCCATAAACCACCCCACCCACGTCCCTAGTACCTACTACCTACCACCCATAAACCACCCCACCCACGTCCCCAGTACCTACTACCCACCACACATAAACCACCCCACCCACAACCCCAGTACCTACTACCCATTACCCATAAACCACCCCACCCACGTCCCCAGTACCTACTACCTACCACCCATAAACCACCCCACCCACGTCCCCAGTACCTACTACCCACCACCCATAAACCACCCCACCCACAACCCCAGTACCTAATACCCATTACCCATAAACCACCCCACCCACGTCTCCACACCCCACCCAGCACCTACTACCCACCCATAAACCACCCCACCTACGACCCCACAATCCACCCAGCACCTACTACCCACCACCCATAAACTACCCACCACCCATAAATCACCCACCACCCATAAACCACCCACCATCCACTCCACCTCTGCCAGCGCCAAACCCCACCAACAACTGGAACAGTGGCTCGTGATAGTATAAAGAAAAGACTTAGAAACAAAGCGATTATGGTCAGACATCTCTATTTCTACAAGTACATGTACAAGGTATGCAGGCCTAGCTAACATCAATGACACATTACTATATAGAAAGACGCTTGTTATGCTGAGCATTTCGGGCAAATTAGGTCAATTTTGTCCCAGGATGCAACCCACACCAGTCGACTAATATCCAGGTACCCATTGATTGTGGGGCATTGATTGTGAAATATGTGGTACATCTCATGTATCATGTACAAAGCTTAATTAAGTTACAAGAAATTACCTAAAACAAGTAAGATGTTTCTGGATTTGCCCCAATGAGTTGGAAGGCTGGACAGGCATAAGGGAAGTACTGAAAAGTGAAAACCTAGAAAGCGAAAGAAAGTTCCTAAGGAGCAGATGTATATAGTTGGGAAAAAAGGGTAGGGAACAAGGAGAGGGGGGAAATAAAGGTAAGGACGAAGGAGTCGAAATAAGGGTGGAGGCCATCATTCAGGGCAAGTTAGAAAAGACCAAACAATGGGTACATGACATTGAGAAAAAGGAAAGGGAGGAAGAGAAGTCTATATCAGGAACACATGAAACAGGAAGAACTGGAAGAAATATATCTAAATGAAAGAAAATAAGAGAATACAGAACTTGGAAGGATTCAAACTCAGTAAATGTAGGCAGTCAGGACATTTGCAGATATTATGCAAAAGGGATATGCCTATATTGAAGAGCATACTGGAATAAATACAACAGAAAATGTTGAGAAAGGCAAAGTGTTGCTTTGACAAAGAGTGCAGCAGATACTTCTACCCAGTGATGTGCAAACCTTCAACACAGTTCAGTGAATGTTATGACCTGAGCTGTCAACACCAACATGTAAAAGGAATGCGGCACTACAGAGGAAGCAGAGAAATGAAAAATGAACAGCAGTGTTTTTTTAGACATAGAGAAACGATTGGACCGAAGAGGTAAAACGGAGAAATGCCATAGATGGGAACAACAGTGGGTCATATCAAGCCAGGCATCCATCCATCAGGGTCAAATATACAACAGTCAAGTGCTCCTGGTGAACATACCAGGGGTATGTTCACCAGGAGCCATACCAGGTAGTACTCACCAGTGGTACTAACTAAACACACAGCAAATCAAAACATCCCAAATTGTAAATCCTGCTTCCTCTTTGCAAACTTTCAGGGTTTGAAATAAAATGAAAAAGACGGTTATATTAGTGGCTCTCAGAATCCAATGTCATGTTTGGAGCATTTACACACAAGGGATGTTTTGGAGGGAGAGATAAAGCTAGAAAACTGTAACATGTATCGATGTGATAGAAATAGGTCACAGGGAGGAGTAAGATTCTATGTGAAAGATACTTTGTGTTGCACAGAATTGCTGAATTCTACGAATGATACAGTAGAAATTCAGTTGAAAATAGGATTTTGGTAATTATCCTAGTATATAAACCACCCTCAGCAACTGTTGAGGAATTCACAGATCAGTTAAGGAAAGTAGATAGCTGTCTGGATAGGCTTGAAAATCTCACACCAAATATTATACTCCTTGGAGATTTTTAATCTCCCTCATGTAAAATGGAAGATGACTCAACACAACGTTATACCAGAAATATCTCCGGGAAGCACCCTGGCTCAACAGGCACATACCAGGGAACTAGCGAGGGACGGGAATGTGGGGGTGAGGGACGGGAATGGGGGGGTGAGGGACGGAATGTGGGGTGAGGGACGGAATGTGGGGGTGAGGGACGGAATGTGGGGTGAGGGACGGAATGTGGGGGTGAGGGACGGAATGTGGGGTGAGGGACGGAATGTGGGGTGAGGACGGGGGAATGTGGGGTGAGGGACGGGAATGTGGGGGTGAGGGACGGGAATGTGGGGGTGAGGGACGGAATGTGGGGTGAGGGACGGAATGTGGGGTGAGGGACGGAATGTGGGGTGAGGGACGGAATGTGGGGTGAGGGACGGAATGTGGGGGAGGGACGGAATGTGGGTGAGGGACGGGAATGTGGGGTGAGGGACGGAATGTGGGGGAGAGGGACGGAATGTGGGGTGAGGGACGGGAATGTGGGGTGGGGGACGGAATGTGGGGTGAGGGACGGAATGTGGGGTGAGGGACGGAATGGGGGGAGGGACGGAATGTGGGGAGAGGGACGGAATGTGGGGGTGAGGACGGAATGTGGGGAGGGGACGGAATGGGGTGAGGACGGAATGTGGGGTGAGGGACGGAATGGGAGAGAGGGACGGAATGTGGGGTGAGGGACGGAATGGGGGGTGAGGGACGGAATGGGGAGAGGGACGGAATGTGGGGTGAGGACGGAATGTGGGGAGAGGGACGGAATGGGGGTGAGGGACGGAATGTGGGGTGAGGGACGGAATGTGGGGTGAGGGACGGAATGTGGGGTGAGGGACGGGAATGGGGGTGAGGGACGGAATGTGGGGAGAGGGACGGGAATGTGGGGTGAGGGACGGAATGTGGGGAGAGGGACGGAATGTGGGGTGAGGACGGAATGTGGGGAGGGACGGAATGTGGGGTGAGGGACGGAATGTGGGGAGAGACGGGAATGTGGGGTGAGGGACGGAATGTGGGGAGAGGGACGGAATGTGGGGGAGAGGGACGGGAATGTGGGGAGGGACGGAATGTGGGGGAGGGACGGAATGGTGAGGACGGAATGTGGGGAGAGGGACGGAATGTGGGGTGAGGACGGGAATGGGGGTGAGGGACGGGAATGTGGGTGAGGGACGGGAATGTGGGGAAGAGGACGGAATGTGGGGTGAGGGACGGAATGTGGGGAGAGGGACGGAATGTGGGGAGAGGGACGGGAATGTGGGGTGAGGGACGGGAATGTGGGGGAGGGACGGAATGTGGGGGGAGGGACGGGAATGTGGGGTGAGGGACGGAATGTGGGGAAGAGGGACGAATGTGGGGTGAGGACGGAATGTGGGGTGAGGGACGGAATGTGGGGAGAGGGACGGGAATGTGGGTGAGGGACGGAATGGGGGTGAGGGACAGAATGTGGGGAGAGGCGGGAATGTGGGTGGGCGAATGTAGGGGACGGAATGTGAGGGGAGAGGGGGACGGGAAGTGGGGTGGAGGGACGGAATGGGGGTGTGGGAGAGTAACAGGCAGGTGGGGTGTGGAGAAGTAACAGTGCAGGGGGGATGTGGGGAGTAAGTGCAGGTGGAGGGGGGAGAGTACAGTGCAGGTGGGGGTGTGGAGGAGAGTAGACAGTGCAGGTGGGGGTGTGGGGAGCAGTAACAGTGCAGGTGGGGTGTGGAGAAGTAGTAACAGTGCAGGTGATGTGGGGAGCAGTAACAGTGCAGGTGGGGTGTGAGGAGCAGTAACAGTGCAGGTGGGGTGTGGAGGAGAGTAACAGTGCAGGTGGGGGTGTGGGGAGCAGTAACAGTGCAGGTGGGGTGTGGGAGCAGTAACAGTGCAGGTGGGGTGGGGAGCAGTAACAGTGCAGGTGGGGTGTGGAGGAGCAGTAACAGTGCAGGTGGGGTGTGGGGAGCAGTAACAGTGCAGGTGGGGTGTGGGGAGCAGTAACAGTGCAGGTGGGGTGTGGAGGAGAGTAACAGTGCAGGTGGGGGTGTGGGGGAGCAGTAACAGTGCAGGTGGGGGTGTGGAGAAGTAGTAACAGTGCAGGTGATGTGGGGGAGCAGTAACAGTGCAGGTGGGGTGTGGGGAGCAGTAACAGTGCAGGTGGGGGTGTGGAGGAGTAGTAACAGTGCAGGTGGGGTGTGGGGGAGCAGTAACAGTGCAGGTGGGGGTGTGGGAGCAGTAACAGTGCAGGTGAGGGTGTGGGGGAGCAGTAACAGTGCAGGTGGGGTGTGGGTGAGCAGTAACGGTGCAGGTGGGGTGTGGGGGAGCAGTAACAGTGCAGGTGGGGTGTGGGGGAGCAGTAACAGTGCAGGTGGGGTGTGGGGGAGCAGTAACAGTGCATGGGGTGTGGGAGCAGTAACAGTGCAGGTGGGTGTGGGTGAGCAGTAACGTGAGGTGGGTGACAGTAGTCATTAGCATCAGTGCAGGTGTGTGGAGCAGTAACGGCCCTACAAATCTAAGCTGATAATGTTAGTGTTGCAAGGTATTAATGTGCAGGGTGTTGCTCACCCAGTGTTGATGTGTAGGGTGTGGCTCACCCAGTGTTGATGTGTAGGGTGTGGCTCACCCAGTGTTGATGTGCAGGGTGTGGCTCACCCAGTGTTGATGTGCAGGGTGTTGCTCACCCAGTGTTGATGTGTAGGGTGTGGCTCACCCAGTGTTGATGTGTAGGGTGTGGCTCACCCAGTGTTGATGTGTAGGGTGTGGCTCACCCAGTGTTGATGTGCAGGGTGTGGCTCACCCAGTGTTGATGTGCAGGGTGTGGCTCACCCAGTGTTGATGTGTAGGGTGTGGCTCACCCAGTGTTGATGTGCAGGGTGTGGCTCACCCAGTGTTGATGTGCAGGGTGTGGCTCACCCAGTGTTGATGTGCAGGGTGTGACTCACCCAGTGTTGATGTGCAGGGTGTGGCTCACCCAGTGTTGATGTGCAGGGTGTGGCTCACCCAGTGTTGATGTGCAGGGTGTGGCTCACCCTGTGGTGTGCAGAGTGGGGCTCACCCTGTGGTGATTTGCAGGGTGTGGCTCACCCAGTGATGTACATGATGTGGCTCACCCAGTGTTGATGTGAAAGGTGTGGGTCACCCAGTGGTGGTGTGCAGAGTGTGGCTCACCCAGTGTTGATGTACAGGGTGTGGCTCACCCAGTGTTGATGTACAGGGTGTGGCTCACCCAGTGTTGAGGTGCAGGTTGTGGCTCACCTTGTGGTGGTGTGCAGGGTGTGGCTCACCCAGTGTTGATGTGAAAGGTGTGGGTCACCCAGTGGTGGTGTGCAGAGTGTGGCTCACCCAGTGTTGATGTACAGGGTGTGGCTCACCCAGTGTTGAGGTGCAGGCTGTGGCTCACCCTGTGGTGGTGTGCAGGGTGTGGCTCACCCAGTGTTGATGTGAATGGTGTGGGTCACCCAGTGGTGGTGTGCAAGGTGTGGCTCACCCAGTGTTGATGTACAGGGTGTGGCTCACCCAGTGTTGAGGTGCAGGCTGTGACTCACCCTGTGGTGGTGTGCAGGGTGTGGCTCACCCTGTGGTGGTGTGCAGGGTGTGGCTCACCCTGTGGTGGTGTGCAGGGTGTGGCTCACCCAGTGTGTTCCTCACAAACACACACACAGTTTGTATGATGATGACCTGAGAAACATGTATGATGACCTGAGGAACATGTATGATGACCTGAGGAACATGTATGATGACCTGAGGTACATGTATGATGACCTGAGGTACATGTATAATGATGACCTGAGGTACATGTATAATGATGACCTGAGGAACATGTATGATGACCTGAGGAACATGTATGATGACCTGAGGTACATGTATGATGACCTGAGGAACATGTATGATGACCTGAGGAACATGTATGATGACCTGAGGTACATGTATAATGATGACCTGAGGAACATGTATGATGACCTGAGGAACATGTATGATGACCTGAGGAACATGTATAATGATGACCTGAGGAACATGTATAATGATGACCTGAGGAACATGTATAATGACCTGAGGAACATGTATGATGACCTGAGGAACATGTATAATGATGACCTGAGGAACATGTATAATGATGACCTGAGGAACATGTATAATGATGAGCTGAGGAACATGTATAATGACCTGAGGAACATGTATGATGACCTGAGAAACATGTATGATGACCTGAGGAACATGTATGATGACCTGAGGAACATGTATGATGACCTGAGGAACATGTATGACGACCTGAGGAACATGTATAATGACCTGAGGAACATGTATAATGATCACCTTGTTAGTGGATTATCTTACATTATATGTACTGACCTTCATTATAGAAATTATAGCGCAACTTTGACTTTTGTCTTCATCCCTCTTGTACTCATTTTGGTACTCCCTTTGTGGCAATCCCGTTTTTACTCCTGTTGGGGCACTCCCATTGTGGCACTCCTTGTCAAATAGGGGAGAGGGAGAACGAATAATCAAAGGGAATAAGAAGAATAAGGAAGTAGGGGAAAGCAGTAAGAGGAGTGAGAGGAGCTTAATGTGAGGTGAGTGGTGACCACCTCTCATTGACCCTACACTACCACTACCCTGGACACGTGAGGTCAGTGGTGACCACCTCTCACTGACCCTACACTACCACTACCCTGGACACGTGAGGTCAGTGGTGACCACCTCTCATTGACCCTACACTACCACTACCCTGGACACGTGAGGTCAGTGGTGACCACCTCTCACTGACCCTACACTACCACTACCCTGGACACGTGAGGTCAGTGGTGACCACCTCTCATTGACCCTACACTACCACTACCCTGGACACGTGAGGTCAGTGTTGACCACCTTTCATTGACCCTACACTACCACTACCCTGGACACGTGAGGTCAGTGGTGACCACCTCTCACTGACCCTACACTACCACTATCCTGGACACGTGAGGTCATTGGTGACCACCTCTCATTGACCCTACACTACCCTGGACACGTGAGGTCAGTGGTGACCACCTCTCATTGACCCTACACTACCACTACTCTGGACACGTGAGGTCAGTGGTGACCACCTCTCACTGACCCTACACTACCACTACCCTGGACACGTGAGGTCAGTGGTTACCACCTCTTACTGACCCTACACTACCACTACCCTGGACACGTGAGGTCAGTGGTGACCACCTCTCACTGACCCTACACTACCACTATCCTGGACACGTGAGGTCATTGGTGACCACCTCTCATTGACCCTACACTACCACTACCCTGGACACGTGAGGTCAGTGGTGACCACCTCTCACTGACCCTACACTACCACTACCCTGGACACGTGAGGTCAGTGGTGACCACCTCTCACTGACCCTACACTACCACTATCCTGGACACGTGAGGTCATTGGTGACCACCTCTCATTGACCCTACACTACCACGGACACGTGAGGTCAGTGGTGACCACCTCTCATTGACCCTACACTACCACTACTCTGGACACGTGAGGTCAGTGGTGACCACCTCTCACTGACCCTACACTACCACTACCCTGGACACGTGAGGTCATTGGTGACCACCTCTCATTGACCCTACACTACCACTACCCTGGACACGTGAGGTCAGTGGTGACCACCTCTCACTGACCCTACACTACCACTACCCTGGACACGTGAGGTCAGTGGTGACCACCTCTCACTGACCCTACACTACCACTACCCTGGACACGTGAGGTCAATGGTGACCACCTCTCACTGACCCTACACTACCACTATCCTGGACACGTGAGGTCAGTGGTGACCACCTCTCACTGACCCTACACTACCACTATCCTGGACACGTGAGGTCAGTGGTGACCACCTCTCACTGACCCTACACTACCACTATCCTGGACACGTGAGGTCAGTGGTGACCACCTCTCACTACCACTATGGTCACTTTCCCACCTACACTCCACCTTATTATAAACAAAGTAAGAGATAAAGATAATGAAGGTGTAGACGGGACAGTGAATGTTCTGTGTCGCTCAAACACAAAATTATTATTTACCTGACAAAAATGAATATAACTTACATTATAAGTTCAGTAAGACAGGTCGACGCCAGGAACTGTCAACCTCTAGCCACAGGTCCTAAGACCCACACAGACTACCAGCTACTTTACCCAGTCTTTAACAGAGACTCTCCAGCTCTCTCCAGAGCTCTCTGCTCCCAGCTAGAGCAGAGCTTCAAGTCTCTCACACAGAGACTCCAGCTCCCTCGCCCAGAGCTTTGCACACAGGCAAGAGCTCTGCCCAAATTCTTCCTCTTAGCTGTTTCCTTCATGCACCCCTCCTTAACTCCAGGTTTCAGAGTCACCCTCCATGGGGGCACACCACGTGTGCTTTACACAAACGATGGGCGTCCCACTCCTTAATGTCACCTTCTGGAACACTAAGACACTTGCATGCCAAAGTGGTGGCCAACTATCACTGGTTAGTCAGGTCCTCCTGTCACCTGATATGTCAGTACATCCTCCTTCTATATAACATCCTGTGGCACTATTGTTGTGGCACTATTGTCGCAGTCTTATGGCACTATTGTTGCTCTTTTGGCACTATTGTTGCATTATTGTAGCACTATTGTATCACTATTTTGACACTATTATGGCACTCATGTGAGACTTCATAATGTTCACTGGTGTTCACTGCCTGGTGTTCACCTCAAGGTGTTCAGTAACTGGTGTTCACTTCCAGGTGTTCAGTAGGTTTCCACTGTCAGGAGTCAGCGTGTTCAAGGTTCATATTGAACGCTGTTCACCACACGTCATGGTGTGCATGGTTGAGGCAGCAGTTGCCTGCAGGTCGCACTCTTTGAAATTTATGATTGTAGTAATTTATGTGAATCATATGTTGAGTGAAGGTCAGGTGAAGTGTGCCTTTGTTGTACTCTTGTTGAGTGAAGGCCAGGTGAAGTATGCCTTTGTTGTACTCTTGTTGAGTGAAGGCCAGGTGAAGTGTGCCTTTGTTTTTCTCTTGTTGAGGGCCAGGTGAAGTGTGCCTTTGTTGTACTCTTGTTGAGTGAGGGCCAGGTGAAGTGTGCCTTGTACTCTTGTTTAGTGAAGGTCAGGTGAAGTGTACCTTGTACTCTTGTTTAGTGAAGGTCAGGTGAAGTTTGCCTTTGTTGTACTCTTGTTGAGTGAAGGTCAGGTGAAGTGTGCATTTGTTGTACTCTTGTTGAGTGAAGGTCAGGTGAAGTGTGCCTTTGTTGTACTCTTGTTGAGTGAAGGTCAGGTGAAGTGTGCCTTTGTTGTACTCTTGTTGAGTGAAGGTCAGGTGAAGTGTGCCTTGTACTCTTGTTTAGTGAAGGTCAGGTGAAGTTTTCCTTTGTTGTACTCTTGTTGAGTGAAGGTCAGGTGAAGTGTGCCTTTGTTGTACTCTTGTTGAGTGAAGGTCAGGTGAAGTGTGCATTTGTTGTACTCTTGTTGAGTGAAGGTCAGGTGAAGTGTGCTTTTGTTGTACTCTTGTTGAGTGAAGGTCAGGTGAAGTGTGCCTTGTACTCTTGTTTAGTGAAGGTCAGGTGAAGTTTGCCTTTGTTGTACTCTTGTTGAGTGAAGGTCAGGTGAAGTGTGCCTTTGTTGTACTCTTGTTGAGTGAAGGTCAGGTGAAGTGTGCATTTGTTGTACTCTTGTTGAGTGAAGGTCAGGTGAAGTGTGCTTTTGTTGTACTCTTGTTGAGTGAGGGCCAGGTGAAGTGTGCCTTTGTTGTACTCTTGTTGAGTGAAGGTCAGGTGAAGTGTGCCTTTGTTGTACTCTTGTTGAGTGAGGGCCAGGTGAAGTGTGCATTTGTTGTACTCTTGTTGAGTGAAGGTCAGGTGAAGTGTGCCTTTGTTGTACTCTTGTTGAGTGAAGGTCAGGTGAAGTGTGCCTTTGTTGTACTCTTGTTGAGTGAAGGTCAGGTGAAGTGTGCCTTGTACTCTTGTTTAGTGAAGGTCAGGTGAAGTTTGCCTTTGTTGTACTCTTGTTGAGTGAAGGTCAGGTGAAGTGTGCCTTTGTTGTACTCTTGTTGAGTGAGGGCCAGGTGAAGTGTGCCTTTGTTGTACTCTTGTTGAGTGAAGGTCAGGTGAAGTGTGCCTTTGTTGTACTCTTGTTGAGTGAGGGCCAGGTGAAGTGTGCCTTTGTTGTACTCTTGTTGAGTGAAGGCCAGGTGAAGTGTGCCTTTGTTGTACTCTTGTTGAGTGAAGGCCAGGTGAAGTGTGCCTTTGTTGTACTCTTGGTGTTGACGTGGTGTGTTGTAGTGTTGACGAGGTGTGTTGGTGATGGTCTTGGTGGTGGAGTGTTGGTGTTGGAGTGTTGGCGGTGGTGGTGGAGTGTTGGCGTTAACGAGAAGTAGTTTGTAGATGGTGGTGGAGTGTTGATGGTTTTCACCAACACTACGGCAGTGATCTTGTGTGATGCTGTTGTTAAGATGTTTGTTGTCTTGTGTTGTAGAGTTGTAGAAGTACACTCTTGTGTTGTAGAGGTGCACCTTTGTGTTGTAGAGGTGCACTCCTGTGTTGTAGAGGTGCACCTTTGTGTTGTAGAGGCGCACTCTTGTGTTGTAGAGGTGCACTCTTGTGTTGTAGAGGTGCACTCTTGTGTTGTAGAGGTGCACTCTTGTGTTGTAGAGGTGCACTCTTGTGTTGTAGAGGTGCACTCTTGTGTTGTAGAGGTGCACTCTTGTGTTGTAGAGGTGCACTCTTGTGTTGTAGAGGTGCACTCTTGTGTTGTAGAGGCATACCTGGAGATGGTTTCGGGGTCAACGCCCCTGGGGCTCGGTCTAATCAACCAGGCTGTTACTGCTGGCGGCACGCAAACTGACGTACGAACCACAGCCCGGTTGGTCAGGTACTGACTTTAGGTGCCTGTCCAGTGCCTTCTTGAAGACAGCCAGGGGTCTATTAGTAATCCCTCTTATGTATGCTGGGAGGCAGTTGAACAGTCTTGGGCCCCAGACACTTATGGTGTTGTCTCTCATTGTACTCGTGGCACCCCTGCTTTTCATTGGGGAAATGTTGCATCTCCTGCCGAGTCTTTTGCTTTCATAGGGAATGATTTTCGTGTGCAAGTTTGGTACTAATCTCTCTAGAATTTTCCAAGTGTATATTATCATGTATCTCTCTCGCCTGTGTTCCAGGGAATACAAATCAAGGAACTTCAACGATTCCCAGTAATTTAGGTGCCTTATCGTACTTAAGTGTGCCATGAAGTTCTTTGTACACTCTCCAGGTCAAAAAATTTTCCTGCCTTGAAGGGGGCAGTGTACAGCAGTATCCCAGCCTAGAGAGAACAAGCGATTTGAAGAGAATTATCGTGGGCTTGACGTCCCTAGTTTTGAAAGTTCTCATTATTCATCCTATCATTTTCCTAGCAGATGAGGTAGATACATTGTTGTGGTCTTTGAAGGCGAGATCCTCTGACATTATCACTCCCAGGTGCTTCACATTACTTTTTCGCTCTATTGTATAGTTAGAATTTGTTGTATACCCTGATACAGTTTTAATTTCCTCAAGTTTTCCATATCTGAGTAGTTGAAATTTCTCTTCATTGAACCTCATATTGTTTTGAGTGGCCCATTTGAAGATTTGGTTGATGTCCGCTTGGAGTCTTGCGGTGTCTTCAATGGAGGTCACTGTCATGGCAATCCGGGTGTCATCCACAAAGGAAGACACTGAGCTATGGCTTACATCTCTATGTCAGATATGAGGATGAGGAATAGGATGGGATCGAGTACTGTGCCTTGTGGAACAGAGCTTTTCACCGTAGCTGCCACGGGGACTTTACTCTGTTTACTACTACTATTTGTGTTCTTTGTGCCAGGAAGTTAAAGATCCATCTACCAACTTTTCCTGTTATTCCTTTATCATGCATTTTGTGCGCTATTAAACCATGGTCACACTTGTCGAAGGCTTTTGCAAAGTCTGTGTATATAACATCTGCATTTTGTTTATCCTCTGCGTTGTAGAGTGCACGCTTGTGTTGTAGAGGTGCACGCTTGTGTTGTAGAGGTGCACGCTTGTGTTGTAGAGGTGCACGCTTGTGTTGTAGAGGTTCACTCTTGAGATGTTCTGAAGAGATTTGTAGATTAAAGATTAGATTTTGCCACCAAAGTGGCTAGTTTATTGTACACCCCATATCCATCCTGTGGACGGTAGCGCAAGAGCATACGGATACACTAAAGGCCCAGGAACTAGGCCCCAAAAGGGTTAACAGGTGTACATTTGGATTTATATCTGCAGTTCACTTATCTGTTACAAGCAAATTTAGGAAATTTTCTTAGTATATCTGGTATCTTATTTTCATTAATAAGATATCTTGACATGTCACATAGGTTATTATACTGTCTATCTCTATATTCCTCAATAAGTGGACAATTAAGCACATAGTGTTCAAGACAGTGACCATATGCCTGATCACATAATTTGCATTTAGTTTGATCATCATCTGTGTGTCTCCCAAACTGCCAGAAGTAATTGTAACCAAGCCTAAGCCTGGCCACTACAACATCAGTCAGTCTGTTCACATTGCAAGTTGCTCCATAAACATACTTATCTACGTTCATGTTATCATAGTGGGTTGTAGATCTACTCAGGCTTCTAACTGCATTCTTATAACAATAATTTTCATTATTTACTTCTCTCCTAATATTATTCCTAATGCTAGACACAGATATACCAAAGTTATATTCTACATTCTCCTTCTGGGTGCTCTTCTTGACTAACATATCAACTTTATCATGAAGGAGTAATCCAATGTGTGATGGGATCCAGAGCAATTGTACATTAATTCCTTTGAGTATCTGTACCTGGCTTCTCCAATGAGCATGCTGTTAGAGTCATTATATGAGTCAAGAGCCTTCAGTGATGACATAGAATCAGTAATGATGATAGAGTCAAGCTCAGTGTCATAAGTTAGCTTTAGTGCCATTAGGATTGCAAACAATTCAGTTTGCAGTGTAGACGCCCAGTTATTAATTCTTATGCCTAGTTCAACAAATTTATTATTGTTCTTAACTAGGGAGGTGGCAACAAGAGCAGATGCAGCCCTGCCAGAAGACTCCTGTTTAGATCCATCAGTATATAACTTGTGATAACTTATTACTACCAGCTAGGCGAGAAATTTCTTGAGCAGTTGCTTTAACAAGTAATTTAAGGAAGGGATTACTAGCAATGAGTTTCTTGGGAGGGGCTTGCAGGTATGTGATATTAAATGAACACATCTTCCATGGATGGGTGAAATGCTCTTGTTGCCTACAGTGATACAATTCATGCTGGTTATAAAACTTAATATAATTGCATGTTTTCACAATCCATTTAGATCTGTGTGTATTTACTTCTAGACATATAGTTAGATTCATAGTGACAGTGTGTGATTCATTTCTTAACATTCTAATACCAAGTACAGTGTTAATCTCAATAATCCTATCACTGATACTAGAAATACCAAGCTCCTTCCTTCTATTAAAAACCTTTGTAGATTTGGGACAGCCAAGAATAATTCTGAGAACTTCATTTTCCATTAACTCCAAGGATCGGAGAGAACTTTCTGAAGCTAATATCAACATGGGAGCAGCATAATCAATTAAGGACCTAACATAGGCTATGTACATCATTCTCACGATTCTCACATTAGCACCATAGTTGGGGTTGTAGCCAGCAACAGCTTTGAGAGCATTTAGCCTATCTTTGCATTTCTTATTTAGTTGTGGTATAGTGGATTTGTTAAAGGGTACATCTACACCAAGATATCTAAGTTTTAACGTAGCTAATGTTTTCACCCTGCAAATAGATGGGTGGGGGAAGTCTTTTGCTTGTTAATATCTTTGTTTTAGAGGAAGATATGAGGCCTAGTCGATTACAAAATGCTTGAACTTCATTAAGAATGATACTCATCTTCTTATGCCCTGTTGTATGGATCATGATGTCATCAGCATAGCTTATAGCTCTATGTTTAGGTGAGGCAGGTAGAGCATTTTGGAGAGCATTAATCAGAACATTAAATAGCATGGGACTGAGAACTCCCCCCTGTGGTGTACCTAGAGACATTTCTTTAGACTCGCTTCTAAAGCCTACTCCAGCAGAGTAGGCTACCACCAATATTCATTTTGGCTAGTTCATGTAGTGTAACGGTTCTGTTTGCGATATCAAATGCAGATTTTAGATCAAGAAATGTGGTAAAACTAGTTGAGATGTGTGCAGTGAGAAAGGTGGAAATACAGTTCTGCACACTCTTACCTTTCATGAACCCATAGAGGTAAGGGGAAAGTTGGTGTCTGATTCTGAAGTACAGTCTGTTAAGTATCATTCTTTCAAAAGTTTTACAAAGACAACTAGTTAAGGAGATCGGTCTAAATGTATTAGGCTGTTGTGGCTTAGGGATAGGCACAATGAGACTATTGGTCCAGGAAGTAGGAAGAACTCCCTCAATGTAACTGGTATTATACAGTGCCAACAAAGGGTTATCAGGCACATGCCTTAGAGTTCTGAGAATATCATAGGTTATACCATCCTCTCCAGGAGCAGTTAATGCGTTATCAAATTCATACTCGGTGAAGAGGCAATCACTCATCAGTATTTTGGGTCATAAAGTTAATCAGTTTCAACATTTCTTCAGAAGCACTCTCTAAGTTTTTTCTAATATGAGTTGGAAGGTTTTCATGCCTGGATGTTTTGGACCAGTCATTTGCTTTTTCAAGAGGAAAGGGATGAGCAACATTGCCAGTCTTTTTCCTGGTTATTTTATTTATACCTTTCCATGCCAGACTTAAAGGGGTAGACCTATTTAACCCACTAACAAATTGTTCCCATTCCTGTTGCCTAACTTCTTGCTTTCTATTCCTTGCATTTGTTAGTGCAGCTTGAAACATTCTGAGCAGGTCTGGGGTTCTACACTCACGGTATGCTTTACCAATCCTCCTAGCTGCATGTGTTAAATTGCGTAGCTGTGGGTCATTATAGTATTTACATTGGTTTTTATTGTCATTTATAGTGGAAGATTTATGTTTTCGTTTCCTATCCACTTGATCTGTGAGTAGTCTCAATAGTGGTAACTAGATCATTATTGAATTTTTGTGTGCCAGTGGGCTCGTAATTCTTATACCATTGATCCAAGTGGTTAATAAAGTTATCTCTGTGTTCTGGGTTGAGAATAGTTTCTCCTTCTGTATTTAGTTCCTTGATTGCTGGAGATGCCACTCCACCCCCCCCTCTGTTCCCTCTGTCTTTCCTCAGGATCTGATATTCCATTGGAAAGATGGCATCTTTAAAATTCTTCCCCTGTGACTTTGTTTCTGTAGAGCTATGATGCCGGGGGTGATGCCTCTTTGATTCTTTTGTGCCACCCCCCCATTATTTATTGTTCCATCAGCTTGGTGTACCATACCTTCAGTTTCCCCCCCAACACTGTGTTTTTGGGGGTCTGTGGGGGTTGCGTTCCCGGGGAAATGTGCTGTGGAATTCTACAGCATATTTTTAAAAGTGGGGCTGTAAGTGGGAAAATTTGGTTTATGTTGGGATAGCGTGTTCGGTTGTGGGGACTGATAGTGGTTCTGTGTGTTGGGCCCCTTGTTCCCAGCTCTCAGTCTTTGCCTCTCTTCCTATTTCTTTCTGTGTTTTCCCCCTTTCAGCTGCTGTTTTTTTTGTCTTGTTCTGCCCCCAATCTAGGAACACCCTCTTGAAAATCAGTTTAAAAAAATTCAGTTTGAGGCCAAATTTTTATCCCCTTCAAGTCCCCCCTATTCTATGAAAATTTACTATCAAAACCCTTATCCTCCTCGCCTATTTCTTTGAGGGGGTGTGTGTGTCTCCCTAGTTGTGGTTAAATGGTCAGACATCCCCCGGCCCCCCCGCCTCTTCAGGGGCCCGGGTCCTCTACCTGCCCATGACTTTTCAACCTCTTTTAAAAAAGCTATGAATGGATCCTGCCTCCCTACATCCTTCCCAAACTTTCCCCATTCCCCTGACCAAACTGTGACTGAAGAAATACTTCCTAACATCTCTGTGATTCATTTGAGTCTTCAACTTCCAACTGTGTCTCGTTGTTGCTGTGTCCCATCTTTTGAAACAATCTGTCTATTCCACCTTGTCAATTCCTCTCAGTTTTTTTATATGTCGTTATCATGTCCCCCTATCCCCCCTGTCCTCCAGTGTCGTCTGGTCGTTTCCCCTTTTAACCCCCCCCTCTTGGACCCCCTCATTCCCCGGGACTAGTCTTGTTGCAAACCTTTGCACTTTCTCTGGTTTCTTTACGTCTTGGCTAGGTGTGGGTTCCATACTGGTACATATCAATATGGGCCTAACGTACCAGTGTCAGTGTCCTGAACAATTCCTTATTAAGATGTCGGAATGCTGTTCTTAGGTTAGCTAGGCGCCCGTATGCTGCAGCAGATATTTGGTGGTGCGCCTCAGGAAACCCGGGGTTTTTTCCTCACCGCAAGATCTTTTTCTTGGTGGGTTTTAGTCTCTGTCCCCCTAACTGTACTCCGTCTGGGTTTTTTTTCCCAATCTTCATGTTTTGCACATGGTGGGGTTAAACCCCCAGGAGCTAATTGCTAGACCAGGCTTGCAGGTTGTCCAGACCTTTTGTAGTTATGCCTGGTCCTCCCCCGATTGAATTCTTCTCATCAATTCCCCACATCCCCCTTGCAAACAGGGACACTTGGAAAATTTATTCCTTCCGTCATGTCGTTCACAAACCCCAAAAACAGCCCCGGGCCCCTAGGACTCCCCCCTGTGGAACCCCTCGTCCCGGCCCCAAAAGCACCTCGCCACGTACTATTGTTTCGCTGCTGTCTTCCTGACAGGTTTTCCCCCCTGATCCATTGGGGTCCCTTTCCCCGTTACCCCTGCCTGGTCCTCCAGCTTCTGCACTAATCTCTTTTGTGGAACTGTTTTTTAAAGCCTTCTTAAGCCCAGAAAATGCAATCTACCCACCCCTCTCTCTCTTGTCTTACTGCTGTCACCCTGTCATAGAACTCCAATAGGTTTGTGACACAGGTTTTCCCCCTCCCTGAAACCGTTTTTGGTGTCTTTGTGCTCATTCCTTTCTAGGTGTTCCACCCTCTTCTCCCATTTTAACTTTCCCCCTGACTTTGCATACTATACATGTCATTTTCCTTTTTGGCTGTAGTTAAGTGCTTCATGTCTGTTTCCTTTTAAAATTTTGGGCTACATTTTGCTTCCATACCTCAGGTAATCTCCCCCTTTTGATAGATGTGGTTTTAAAATTGCTGTTATGGGTTAAAAAAGCCCCCGCTCCCTCTCCGGACCCATGGAGAGATGTTTCCCCGGGCCCCTCGCCTTTGAGGTATCTAGCTCCCCTTAGCAGCCTCTTCACTTCTTCCTAGGTTGCATGTATTGTGTCCAGCACTTTGGGTCCCCCCCCCTCCGTCTTTCCCCGGGGTCCCTTCTGTCTCCTCTTTAAACTTCTTTGAATCTCATGTTGAGTTCCTCCCTACTTCGGGTCGTTTCTTGTGATCTCTCCTCCTTCCTTCCATAGCCTGATCACCTGGTCCTTTTCTTTTTTTCCTCCCCATGTGGCTGTACAACAGCTTTGGGTCAGGTTTCTTTCCCCCGCTATGTCATTTTTTAAAATTTTCGTTGGGCCTCCCCCCTTTTACCTGTGCATATTCATTTCTGGCTCTGGCTGCTCTCCTTTTCTCCTGGGTCCTTTACGTTCTATACTTTCTTCCATGCCCCCCCAAAACTTTTTTTTGGGGCCCCCTTCACCTTTGGGGGGGAACCCCGGGCTAATCTGGGGTTTTTCTTATTTTGTTACCCTTGGATAAAAAACCCTCCTCAACCCCCTTCATATTGTTGTCACATATTCCCCCCATTTGTTTACTGACTTCCCCCCCAGTTCTGTGTCCTACTAACCCCCCTTTAGGAAGTTCTTCATGCCCCCCGGGGGCCCCTTTCCTGTAGTTTGGCTTCATTCGTCCAGCTGTTCCTCTTCCCCCTCCATTTGTAGTTTTACTTGTATTCAAACCTTAAAACCACATGATCACTGGCCCCAAGGGTCTTTCATATGTGATGTCCTCAATATCTGCACTACTCAAAGGTGAATATTAGGTCCAGTCTCGCTGGTTAATCCTCTCCCTCTATCTGGTAGTGTCCATACGTGTTGTTACAAGAAGTTTCCAGTACCACCTCCATTCTTAACCCCCATGTGGCTCCATGTTCTCCCAATCGATATCCTTGTGGTTGAGTCACCCATGATCAGTAGCCGCCCTGCTCACCCGAGCCCTTCGCTACTTCAGCCAGTGTGTCACCCATCGCTCTATTTCTCTCATCCACCTTGCCTTGGCCTCCTGCTATTCTGTAGGGGGGGTTATACATCCCCTGCAATTACCCCCCAGGACGTCCAGACTGAAGCGTTCCTACTATTGTCTTTGCTTTTTGTCTCCTCCTCCATTCCCCCAAAATCCCATGGTTTTTGATAACATGCCTCCTCCACCCCTCTTTTCCTTTTTTCCTCAGGATCTGGTATCCCATTGGAAAGATGGCATTTTATCATCATGTGAGCTTGGTTTCTGTAGAGCTATGATGTCCGGTGATGCCTCTTTATTCTTTCATCCACTCCTCCCACATATTTGTTATTCCTCAGCGTTGGTGTCCATACCTTCAGTTTCCTCTCCACACTGTTTTGGGGTCTGTGATGGTGGGGGACCTGCCAGTGACTGCGGGTTCATAGCGGGATGTTGGATGGGGATTTGTGGTTTGTGTCAGGATGGCGTGATTCTTTGTGGGGTTCTGGGATGGTTCTGTGTGTCTTGCTCTTGTTGCTCTGCCCTGATCTGGTTGCCCTTCTTCTGATTCTGTTCTTGTGTCTCCTCGTAGCTCCTTTCGCTTTTGTGTCCTCTCCCTCATCTGCTGTCATTCTGTTTTTGTTCTGTCTCGGTCTAGGAACACCCTCTTGTATTCTGCCGATTCCTTCAACCGTGGTTTCTCTTGGAGGATCCTGTTTCGCACTGTTTCTGTCCTGAAAATTTTTTCAACCTTTCCGGACATGTCCTCTTCACTATTTCTGTTATGATGTTCTCAATCTCCTTTCTTTCTGCCTGCCGTCTTTTGTGTGTCCTTCCCTGGCTTCCTGGAGCCCATGAATAAACACTGACTACGCCCTCTCCCCTTCCATTGCCTTTCCTCTGTGACTCTGGTTCCTGTCTGATAGCTTTTCCTGTTTCTCTTGGTGGCATGGTCGTGCCTCTGCAATTGACCCATGCCCCTCTCCTCAGCACCCAGCTGCTCTCCCCTTCACCCCTTGGCCCTGCTTGGTAGGTTGATAGGGCTTAGCGTAGTTATATCTCCTTCCTTCGCGTTCAGTAGGGTGTACCAGCTTCAGATGCTATGCCTTTTCTGGTCAGTACCCTGCAACCCGCTTCAACCTGTTTACCTCATATTCTAGGACCCTTATCCTGGCTACTGTTGCTTCGACTTGTGACTCCCAAGTCTTCTTCTCCTCCAACCTCTTTTCCAATTTCCAGAAAGCTCTGTCTCTATTTTTACAGAAAGCTCCTAGTTTTCTCTCCCCCTCTTGTTCCATCCTTTTGCACTGCTCTTCCATCCATTCTTCCTTACCAGAACCATTCTCCTCTGGTCCTGGTCCTTCGAGTTACTCATTTTTTGTCTGTATACTCACCTAGTTGTACTCACCTAGTTGTGGTTGCAGGGGTCGATTCATAGCTCCTGGCTCTGTGTGTGTGTGTGTGTGTGTGTTGGTTGTAGCAGTTAAGTGTTGAGGGCCCAGAAATAAACCTCCTCACTTCTATGTATCAATAATACTAATAAAACACTAATAATAATACTACTACCAATAATAATACATGTGTAAGTAAGCATGCGTATACTTGCATGAATGTATGTATGTATGACATCTAATCTTCTCTGCATCCTCAATTTATATATAATTATTTACGGAACATTGAAGATACTAGTAAATCATCCGTTGTTAGTTTTGGTCATTATAACAATTTTTGTCTCTTTCAATTTTGATTAAGTTAGGTTATTAAACTTCATATTTTTCTATTTATTATTATATTAAACTTTAATTTGTTTCTCAAACTTTATATCCTCCTGTTTAATTAATTAACAATTGAATTTATATGATTTTTTTCTATTTTTAACCATAAAGAAATTAAAACTTCGTCCTGGGTTCTATTCTTCAAAAGCTATTTCGTTTATTACTGATCTATCAGGCTGATTTGTGTGCATGACCATCTGCTACCTGGCTTACACTCGTCACTGGACACTGTATAGACCAGTTACCAGGACGACCTGCTACCTGGCCTACACTCGTCACTGGACACTGTATAGACCAGTTCCCAGGACGACCTGCTACCTGGCCTACACTCTTCACTGGACACTGTATAGCCCAGTTCCCAGGACGACCTGCTACCTGGCCTACACTCTTCACTGGACACTGTATAGACCAGTTCCCAGGACGACCTGCTACCTGGCCTACACTCTTAAGTGGACACTGTATAGACCAGTTCCCAGGACGACCTGTTACCTGGCCTACACTTTTCACTGGACACTGTATAGACCAGTTCCCAGGACGACCTGCTACCTGGCCTACACTCTTCACTGGACATTGTATAGCCCAGTTCCCAGGACGACCTGTTACCTGGCCTACACTCGTCACTGGACACTGTACAGACCAGTTCCCAGGACGACCTGCTACCTGGCTTACACTTTTCACTGGACACTGTATAGACCAGTTCCCAGGACGACCTGCTACCTGGCCTACACTCTTCACTGGACACTGTATAGACCAGTTCCCAGGACGACCTGCTACCTGGCTTACACTCTTCACTGGACACTGTATAGACCAGTTCCCAGGACGACCTGCTACCTGGCTTACACTCTTCACTGGACACTGTATAGACCAGTTCCCCGGACGACCTGCTACCTGGCTTACACTCTTCACTGGACACTGTATAGACCAGTTCCCAGGACGACCTGCTACCTGGCCTACACTCTTAACTGGACACTGTATAGACCAGTTCCCAGGACGACCTGCTACCTGGCCTACACTCTTAACTGGACACTGTATAGACCAGTTCCCAGGACGACCTGCTACCTGGCCTACACTCTTAAGTGGACACTGTATAGCCCAGTTCCCAGGACGACCTGCTACCTGGCCTACACTCTTAACTGGACACTGTATAGACCAGTTCCCAGGACGACCTGCTACCTGGCCTACACTCTTAAATGGACACTGTATAGCCCAGTTCCCAGGACGACCTGCTACCTGGCCTACACTCTTCACTGGACACTGTATAGCCCAGTTCCCAGGACGACCTGCTACCTGGCCTACACTCTTAACTGGACACTGTATAGACCAGTTCCCAGGACGACCTGCTACCTGGCCTACACTCTTAACTGGACACTGTATAGACCAGTTCCCAGGACGACCTGCTACCTGGCCTACACTCTTCACTGGACACTGTATAGACCAGTTCCCAGGACGACCTGCTACCTGGCCTACACTCTTCACTGGACACTGTATAGACCAGTTCCCAGGACGACCTGCTACCTGGCCTACACTCTTAAGTGGACACTGTATAGCCCAGTTCCCAGGACGACGTGCTACCTGGCCTACACTCTTAACTGGACACTGTATAGACCAGTTCCCAGGACGACCTGCTACCTGGCCTACACTCTTAAGTGGACACTGTATAGCCCAGTTCCCAGGACGACCTGCTACCTGGCCTACACTCTTCACTGGACATTGTATAGCCCAGTTCCCAGGACGACCTGCTACCTGGCCTACACTCTTAACTGGACACTGTATAGACCAGTTCCCAGGACGACCTGCTACCTGGCCTACACTCTTAACTGGACACTGTATAGACCAGTTCCCAGGACGACCTGCTACCTGGCCTACACTCTTCACTGGACACTGTATAGACCAGTTCCCAGGACGACCTGCTACCTGGCCTACACTCTTCACTGGACACGTATGGACCAGTTCCCAGGACGACCTGCTACCTGGCCTACACTCTTCACTGGACACGTATGGACCAGTTCCCAGGACGACCTGCTACCTGGCCTACACTCTTCACTGGACACGTATGGACCAGTTCCCAGGACGACCTGCTACCTGGCCTACACTCGTCACTGGACACGGTATGACCAGTTCCCGTCAGCTGACTTTGTTTCTCACCAAAAACTGTTTAACAGCAGAAAAGGTTTGATATTTTTATCTTAAAGACGCCAACTTTTCTCTTGTTTACAAAATTTCAAACTCAGAATGGAACTAATGAATTTATTCATGTTTTGAGCTGAAAGCTGTAGTGGTGAAGGTCCTCGTTATAATACCATTCAAGTTAGAGCAACTAGCAAGTTTTCCTTTAAACATTAGTAAAGTTTTGCCAAGTTGTGTTGCGTCACCACCTACCACCATGACTGCTTTAAAGATATTTACTTTAAGAAGTTCGTAGATTTTTCGTTTTTTCCCCTACATTTCTATTTTCGTTCATAACTAGAGAGCGCCTCATCCAATTAGCTTCAAATTTTCTACACTTATGTTCGGTAAGGAGGAACAAATTCTTAGAACAATTGACATGTTCACTTGGCCTTTGACCAAAGTTGATGAACAACTTCCAATCATCTTAGAATAACCCGTATAACTTCGACAACCTTCGTAGGCCTAGCTCCAAGCTTTCGAAAAAAAGTACCAAAAATCAGCGATAGTGAATAGTGAAATTATAATGTGTAGGTGCAAATTTTACCATTTTATGAGTAAAATACTAGGAAATTTATATTCCCGATAAATCACGTTAAATAATTTTCTGTAATTCCTCCTTAACGGCTCCAATATCAATGCCTAAATAACCCACACATGGGAGAGGCAAGCTGACCACGACGTTTCGGTCCTTCTGGGACCATTTATTTGTGTATTGTTCCAGTCACGATGTTGTGCCTTTTTTGCTACTCAATATCTAATGGATGATACATCTTAGGACCAGGAAAGTACTTATTAATTTGTGTTAGTGTGTAGACAGTATTTTTGTAATCATTGGAATCTAACATTCACCCAAAGTCTAACATTCACCAAAGTCTACATTCACCAAAGTCTATTTCCCAAGTCATTTACCCAAAGTCTAACATTCACCAAAGTCTAACATTCACCCAAAGTCTAACATTCACCCAACGTCTTCTCAATGACCTTCGGACTTAACGAATGTCCCAACATTTGGTCTTTCAAAGCTGAGTGGGGACCTCATTGGGTCCACTGGGATCAAGAGCCCAGTGGTCCCACAGATCTTGGTAAATATCGCAGTGGTCCCATAAATACCAGCGATTTCATAATTTACCTATAGATGAATGATCCTCTTTTATTTTTTTTCTAAGTATTACAGTACGAGACAGTTCAAGTAATTATCTCTGCTCTCATCCTTAAGAAATCTTAATTTAATATTTAAGCTTTCAAAATCACTGTGAAATTAAAATTTATAATCATTATTACTCATATTACATCTCACTTTCTCAATATAAATGTATATAAATGTTCTTCAAAAATCTTCTCTAAGAAATCATTTGTAACAGCAGCATCGCAAAAGCCGGCATCCCATGGTGCCAGGTCAAGATGCCATGCCCAGTCAGCTGTGAGGGGTGAAACACAGGCTACATATGGGGCATAGAATAGCAACATCTCATGTGCCACACCCATGGGTTCTACTGGGTCGTCACGACCAAGCTGGTCGCGCCAGTGTCCTCACATCAGACAATCCTACCATGCTAACACAGTTACATTACTGAGCTATTATACGAATATACATATTCTTAGGAACTTCATTTAGCGTATCCTTAAGAGAGATAGTTAATCTTAACTATTGATAAACTAGTGCCTCTTCAAGGGGGGGGGGCCTCCTTGTCACGGTGAAGAGGCTCTTGATCTGAAGATTTTTTTGTTTCCTTCCTCAGACCGAACCTAATTACCCCCCAATCCCTCCTTCCCTATCCCATCCTCCCTTTTTTCCTTTCCTCCTCCTGCTCCCCAATTTTCTTCCTATTTTCAGTCTTTGGAATTCTTCCCCCAGGCACTCTAGTTCCTAGGTGGTGTAGCGCTGTGGTCTGACCACCTTGAGTGTCGATCCTCTCCGGTCTCAGGTGGCTTTGGAGTGTTTTCAGTGATCGGTTATCCTGGAGGCTGCCTGTCGGTTCCGAGGGTGATAGCTGAAGGAGGTATGCTTTGTGGAGGGTGTCCGACCGCCCTCTCTTTTGTCCACCAAGGTGGCTCGGTAGATGTGAGGTTGCTCTCCAGGATTGCTGGTTTACTGGCATGAAGGTTAGGTTATGGCACGGGTTCCATACCGCATCTGCACTACTTGCGGTGCTGGGATCCTCTTGGGCGTGGAAGAGGATTTATGGCTCTTTTTTGCCTCCTAGGAGTTATTCCTTTATATCCCCCCCCCCTTTTTTTTCTTTCTTTCTTTTTCTACAAAACAACAAGAAAGAAGTGACATAACCATGGAGTCCCAAATCCATGAACCTGCTCCCTCCGTGCCCTTTACTGATACCGCACCCTGTTCTGACCCTGCCTCGTTATTTGACCACTTTTTGGACATTTCTAATACCCCTGTAACTCTTGCTGGTGTCGCTTTGTCACCCGCTTCTGGTACCGTGGTTTCGACTGACTCCTTCAATACGTCTGACCTCCGCTCTCCTTTGACTATGCTTCCTGCTTCTCCCTCTGTGGTGTGGCAATTTTCGGATCGCCCGCCCGTCCCATGTCGGACCTACTCCAGTCCCACACCTAAACGCCCAAGACCATTACCTGATGATAGTTCTTCGCTTTCTTCTCATTCTACTCAGAAAAGACCAGCATGTCACACACTCTTTTTCAAAGCTATGCTTCAAAATACACAATGGACTAAGTATTTTACTCTTCGACCGACTTCCTCTACTGCCTATCTTTCCAACCATAGTATTGGCAAGGCGTTCCTACGACACGTTGGTAGAGATATATCCTTTCATGCTCTCAAGAGCGGTACACGCATCATCACTGTCCAGAATGCTAACCAAGCTCACGATCTTTCTCTCCTTACAACTATCGATACTATTCCTGTAACTATTGAAAAACATCATTCCCTCAATTCTTGTAGTAGTACTGTCATTTTGCCCCATACCATTGTCGAATAGAATTTCCAGAGATGTGGCGATGACATTGTGGAACAGCTAGAACTCCAAGATCTCCGAATCCTCAAAGTAGACACTTATGTTTTCCCTGCCCGCAGGCGGAGACGATACCCTTGCAATGTAGCTCGCTTAACTTTTGACTGCCGTGAGCTTCCGTCCTCTGTATATATTGCGGGACACCGTTTAAAAGTTCGAAAGGTGATCCCTACACCGCAACAGTGTAGAAATTGCTGGCGTTTTGGTCATCCAGCAAAATATTGCATGTCCATGGCCCAGTCTGTGGTGCTGACGACCATTCCAATACGTCTTGTAGTCTACCTCCCATCTTACTCTCGCCGTTGCCAAGTTTACTTAAATGAGCGTGAAATCCGTTGTTTCAAAGAGGCAGAAGACCTCCCATATGCTATGGCAGTCTCTCATCCATGCCTACAAGGAAAACTTCCCCGTATTTCTTATTCTCAAGTTACTAAAAGTCCCACATCCTCTGGGGTCCAAACTTCTGCAGCCTCTTCTGTAGTCACCCTTCCACAGTCACCCCTATCTCTAATTCGTTTGCTATCCTGGACTCAGAAGTCCCTACCTCGGCACCTCATTCTGTTCTCACCTCTTCCTCTTCTCACTTACAAGTTTCTGTGTCTACAAGACCTCGTACGACACCTACTCCCCATTAACTTTCTCCTTCTCCAAAGTCTAAAACATCCCCATTGTTAATATCTCCTTTCACCCCTCCTTTCCTTCTGCAACCTGCTCCTTTTTCCATCACAGTCTGTGTACCCGGTTCTTCACCTCTAACTGGCTCTGTTACGAGTATGGGGGTTCATCCTCCTCCTCGTACAGTACCTTCTTTCCCTGCCCCCTCCCAAGTTTCTTCCTCTTCTGCTCCCTCCCAGGTCACTTCCGCTCCTGTCCTCGCTAGTTCCCTCTACCCTTTCGTTCCCCACTACTTTGGTACAGTCCTTCGTTACCCCAATCTTTACTCACCCTCCTTCTTTCATCTCCAATATGGACAACGTCCTTGTCCTCCGAAACACATGACGCTATCTCAGAATATATTGAGACTAGACCATTGATGGACATCGATTCACCTCCTGTTTCTTCTCTTCACACTTCTTCGTCTGCACAACACCTTTCTTCGCAACGTCCCAATCCTTTGCTGCTTAAAAGTTTCCCGCTACCTCTACATGTGGACTTTTCTAACCCTACTAGTTCATAGATTCCTCTACCTTCAGATTTCTTGTATCTTTCTCTTCACAAATCATGGCTTATTTTCAGTGGAATATCCGCGGCCTCAGATGTAACAGGGGTGAGCTCCAGGTGTTGCTCTCCTAGTTTCCCCCTGTGTGTGTTTGTTTACAAGAACCCAAATTTTGCTCCGCTGTTATCCATACCATCTCAGTCTATGATTTATTATATTCATCAGATTCTTTTCCCGATGGAACCTTTAATGAAAGTGCACTTCTTATATGCACCAGTATTCCATACCGTCAGCTATTTGTTAATAAATCACTGCATTACACTTCAGCCTGTATCCACTTGAATAAGTGGTATACAATGTGTTCTTTGTATCTCTCTCCTTCTCGGGCATTATCTATCCCAGATGTTGCATTTCTGGTTTCTTCCTTACCACCACCACTTCCGTTACTTGGCGATTTTAATGCCCACCATTTTCTCTGGGGGTCTAACGGTGACTTCCGTGGCATTCAGTTGGAAGCTTTTCTCGCTTGTCTACCCCTCCTTGTTTTAAATACAGGTACTCCCACCCATTTTGATCCTCTGTCCTGCATCGTTCTCTCGGTCTGCTCTTCCTCAACTGTACTAGTCTTCACCCGGCCTGTCCTCCCAGACTTGCATGACAGCGATCATTTTCCAATCATCCTTACTTCATCATATTCACCACGTCTTCGTAGCCCACGCTGGCAGTTTGACCGAACTAATTGGGACCTTTACTCGCATCTAACTGCTTTTAGTGAGGTTCCTTCTTCGTCCTCCATTGATGAGCTTATACAACTCTTCTCGGCCTTAGTTTTAACCGAAGCTTCACATTATATACCCCAAACCTTGAGCAGGCATTCTCAGAAGTGTGTGCCTTGGTGGCTTGTGCTCGGGCAGAACGTTTGAAACGCGTTGCGTGGGGCAGGTACTGGTACAATAGAACCACAGTGACTCCTTGGTTTTAAGCAGAAGTGAGTGGTCGCTCGCTGTGTCATCCGTGACGCTAAACGCACTTGCTGGCGGGATTATGTTTCTACCATCACCTCTGCTTCCTCTATGAGTGCAGTCTGGTAAAAAGTACAGAAACTGAGTGGTAAATACTCTCCCGACCCAGCTCCTGTTCTTCAAGTTGCCGGTGTTGATATAGCAAACCCTCTTAACGTTGCCACCGAAATTGGTAATCATCTTGTCTGTATCTCTCACGGGCTTCATAAATGTCCCTCGTTTCGTTCCTCAAAGTCTGCCAGAGAGTTAGAGCCCTTAAACTTTTCTTCTATCAGAGAAGAATCTTATAATTTGCCTTTTACACTTCTGGAACTGGAGGCAACACTCAGCTTGCCGATCATCGGCAGCTGGGCCAGACGGCATTCTTATTCGTATGCTACAGCATTTACATCAATCAGCCCTTGCAGTCCTCTTACGACTCTTTAATCTTATTTGGTCGCAAGGAGTTCTTCCCCAGCTGTGGAAATCTGCCATTGTTCTCCCTTTCCGCAAACCGGGTACTACGGAACAGTATGCCTCCCACTATCGTCCCATTGCTCTTACCAGTGCAGTTTCCAAGGTGATGGAAAATCTGGTAAATAGACGTTTGATATGGCATTTAGAGACACATAACAGTCTCTCCACTAGTCAATATGGCTTTCGTAAGAGCCGTTCTACCATTGACCCTTAACTACGCTTAGATACGTATGTCCGTAATGTCTTTGCCAATAACTACTTAGTTATAGCCTTCTTTTTTGACCTTGAGAAGGCATATGACACTACTTGAAGATATAACATCTTGGCCTACGCCCACTCCTTAGGCCTCCTTGTTCGGGTTAAAAATAGGCCTTCCCCGGACTTTGTCCAAGCTGAAGGTGTGTCCCAGGGATGTGTTCTGAGCACCACACTTTTTCTTCTTGCTATAAATAATCTGGCATCTGTTCTTCCATCCAATATTTGGTCATCGCTCTATGTTGATGACTTCGCTATAGCTTGTGCGGGTGCTGACTGTCACCTCTTTGCAGTTTCCCTCCAGGATGCGGTCAACCGTGTTTCCGATTGGGCCACCACTCATGGGTTTAATTTTTCTAGTACTAAAACACCAAATTACTTTCACTAGACGTTTTGTCGTATCTGATCATCCATTGTACCTATATGGTTCGTGTATCCTAGAACATGATGCAGTCAGGTTTCTCGGCCTTCTGTTTGACAGTAGGTTACCCTTGAAACCTCACATTACCTCTCTGAAGGTAACTTGTCATAGCCGGCTGAACCTCCTTAAAACCCTCGCTCATACTTCATGGGGGGCTGATTGTAGAACTCTCCTTCGACTACATTCAGCCCTAATTTTATCGAAACTCGATTATGGCGACCAGATCTATTCAGCGGTCTCTCCTGCAACTCTGTCTAGCCTTAATCCCATCCATCACCAGGGATTATGTTTATGCCTCGGTGTTTTTAGCTCTTCACCAGTTGAGAGCCTCTGTGCAGAGGTGAATATTCCATCCTTGTCCGATCACCGTGATGCTCATTGCCTTCGCTATTATGCTCGCTCTCATGACCTACGCAATCCTTCCATATATAGGATAGTCACTGATATTAGTAGACGTTCTTTATTTTTTCGTCACCTCTGTTTATTCCGTCCCTTTTCTCTTCGCCTATATTCGCTCTTGTCCTCCCTTCAGTTACCACCTTCTATATTCATGTAGCATCTCACTTTTCCCTACCCCCCCTGAGAAGTTCCGACGGTTTATGTCTGTTCTTTCCCACTGCCATGTGCAAAAGCCCAACTGCCTACGGTGGCTTCTCGTTCTCTTTTTCTTAACCACTTCCGATCTCATTCTCATGCCATCGCAGTGTACACCGATGGTTCCAAGTCGGATTCGCAGCAGTGTTTCCAGACAATGTCGAGCGAGGGCATTTATTATCCCCGGCTAGCATTTTTACGGCTGAATTGTATGCCATTGTCGTGGCACATATCCGTACTGCATCTATACCTGTGTCACTATTTGTGGTCGTTTCAGACTCTCTTAGTGCTTTATAGACTATATGAAAATTTGATACACCTCATTCCTTGGTTCTTCGTTGTTTTTTGTTGGGTCCCTGGTCATGTTGACGTACAGGGCAATGAACAGGCAGACACTGCTGCGCGGTCAGCAGTACTTGACCTCCCAGTTTCGTATAGAGGTGTTCCATTCACAGACTATTTTGCTGTCATTGCTACCCACCTTCGCACCCGTTGGCAACAACATTGGTCTGATCTGCTCTAAAATAAACTACATTCTATTAAACCAAGTATAAGTTTTTGCCGTCTTCTTGTCATCAGTGTCGAGGTTGGGAGACTACTTCCCCCTGTCTTCGCATCGGCCACACTCGTCTTACTCACGGGTATCTCATGGAGAGGCTCCCTGTCCCCCTCTGTGAGCATTGTCAGGTTCCAGTGTCTGTTAGCCACATTCTGTTGGACTGCCCACTCTATCAACGAGCACGCAGAATTTACCTCCGTTGTCATCACCGCTCTGCTGCCCTTACTTTACCTTCCCTTCTTGCTGATGGATCCTCATTTAACCCAGACTCTCTCATTGACTTTTTGACAGCAACTGATTTACTACACAAACTCTGATGATGATGCCTCTAGCACCTCCCTCAGTCCTTTCTACTTCAATCTCTTGCTACCCTCTACCCCTGCACTATCCACTGCCCTGCTGCACTCCATGACCTAATAATCATCCCTCTATCTCTTGCTACCCATTACCCCTGCATCCTTCCCTGCCCGGTGGCGCTGTATGACCCATGTGGGTTTAGCACTTCTTTTGTATTATAATAATAATAATAATAATAAACTATGGCATCTCATGCAACGTGTTTGAAATCTCTTCTTAAGAAAGAGGAACAAGTCAACAAATTAATACCAGTCTGCAATACACTAGTTATTGAGACAACCATGAATTATGATAGACCAGAAGTGTGAGGGGAAAGTTCATTAGATAGTTATTGTGGAAATATGAATGAATGGTGATGGTAGTTTGTTGGGCAGTATGTTTGTTCAGTTAGGGTGGGAGCATAGTTCCCGCTACCCCCCCCCTCATCTGCACCCAGTGGGAGGTGATGAGTGTCTCTACGACCCGTGGTCAGTCACTTGACTTGTGGCTCACATCAAATCTGTAAGTATTCGTTCCAGTCCTGTATAAGTAATTTTATGTTTGGGTTAAATAAATGCTTCATTCTTGTTTTGTGTTTTATGCTCCAAATTATTCCTGTCAAGATTTGATCTTACGTAGTGCAACGACATCATTTAATCCTCACCATTTCTTTTAAAGGCCGTCGGCCTATCATGTGAGTGACTTATCGAGTGGTGTGTATTTCTTTATTTTAGCCGTGATTATCGACTCGTGTCACCCAACACAGACGAGATAAGAAGAGCAGCATAGATCTTGACAAGATCTGAGTGTCAATCTGACATCTCTACCTACACTGGTCCCCTTCCACTCGTAGCCGACACACCATTCTAGCAGCCGTCCTTCAGTTATAACACCTCCAGCGTTTCATAGTGGATCTTTACTGGCGACTCAACTGCTTCACAAGTGTTGTGGTGGTCAGAGAATCACAGTACCTCTGTTCGTCAGAATCTCTACTCGCTCGTGTTGGGGTCACTGTCTACTCAGTGTGTCAACAGTCACGCCCACCTGTGACACCCCCCCCCCCATCATCAACAAAGGCTCAGCGTTCCAAACCAGGATTCAGAGCTACGTGCCCACAACATCGGCACGGCACCAGTCTTAACTAAGTAGTGTGTACATATTAGGTTTGAGTCACTAATTATTTATATATTTCATTTTTCATTTCTTTGCTTCAAATAGGATTAATTTCATGTTTAAGTATTTTATATTCTTTACTAGTTTTACTTATTAATAATTTTTTTTATCTTATGTTATTATTGATTTTTCTATTTCTTAATTTCCAGAAGGAGGAACCAGCCTTTTCCAATAGTCTTTGAGGGTCTGATAGAGCTGCATGAACCTTCAGTGCTCCACCACTCATTTCCTGATAATCTCCATAACTTTACATACGTGTCAGCGACACTCATACGTGTCAGCGACACTGGTCTGTAATTTAGTGCAACCTGTCCGTCTCCTTTCTTAAAAAACAGAACTATATTTGCTGTCTTCAAAACCTCAGGCAGTTTTCCTGTTTCGATAGATTTATTGAAGATTGTTGTTAGTGGTACACACAGTGCATCTGCTCTCTCTCTCTCTGGAACCAAGGAGATATGTTATTTGGGCCCACCGCCTTCGAGATATCTAGTTCCCCTAGCAGTTTCTTTACCTCCTCGGTTGTGTGCAGTGTGTCTGGCACTTGCTGGTGCACCCAACCACCTCGGTTTGCTGGGAGCTTCTCTGTCTCCACGGTGAATACCTCCCTGAATGTTGAATTGAGCTCCTCACATACTTCCTGGTCATTCCCTGTGAGCTCACCTCCTTTCTTCCTCAACCTGATTACCTGGTCCTTGACTGTTGTTTGCCTCCTGATGTGGCTGTATAATAGCTTTGGGTCAGATTTAGCTGTTGATTCTATGTCATTCTCTTATTGATACTGGGCTTCTCTTCTTAATCATTTCTGTCTCTTCAGCTCAATTCCTTGTTTTCCTGGGTCCTTTGCCTTCTATATTTTTTCCATATTCTTGCACACTTGGCTTTGGCTTCTCCACACCTCTTCTTAAACTATTGGCCCACTTTGCTCTTCCCATTGTTTCTGTTGCTCATTGGTACGAACTTTTCCACAGCCTCCCTGCACTCGTTTACCTGCTGCATCTCATGTAAGATAAGATAAGATTTTGTTCGGATTTTTAACCCAGGAGGGTTAGCCACCCAGGATAACCCAAGAAAGTCAGTGCGTCATCGAGGACTGTCTGTCTTATTTCCATTTGGGTCCTTAATCTTGTCCCCCAGGATGCGACCCACACCAGTCGATTAACACCCAGGTACCTATTTGCTGCTAGGTGAACATGACAACAGGTGTAAGGAAACACGTCGAAATGTTTCCACCCGCCGGGAATCGAACCCGGACCCTCCGTGTGTGAAGCGAGAGCTCTAGCCACTAGGCCACCGGGCCACCAGCGTAGGAATTGCCTTCTACTTGTGTAGTCCCTTTTTTTGAAGTTTGGCTTCTCCCGTCCTTCTCGTGCTGCATCACTCTCCATTGTTAACTCTACTATGTATTCGAAACTCAAGAACACATGGTCACTAGCGCCTAGAGGCCTTTTGTGTGTGATAGCTTCCATGTCTAAACTGCTCAAGTTGAATATGAGGTCTAGCCTTGCTGGTTCATCGTCTCCTCTCTTTAGCTGTGTTCTTAACATGCTTGTACATGAAGTTTTCTAGTACTGCCACCAGCATCTTCATTCTCCATGCCTGTTCCCCCATGTGGCTCCAGATTCTTCAAATCTCCTTATGGTTGAAATCCCCCATGATGAGTAACTTTGCCCTGTTCACGTAGTCCCTTCTGTCAGTCTCTGCTAGTGTGTCTACCATCATTCTGTTGCTTTCATCATATTCCTGTCTTGGCCTCCTGCTGTTCGGTGGGGGGTTGTACATCACTGCCATCATCACTTTTGGTCCTCCATTATAAAGTGGTCTTAATCAGCGGTCATTCGCTACCCCTCTGACAAGTCCTCCCGTGTGTGTGTGTGTGTGTGTACTCACCTAATTGTGGTTGCAGGACAGCTCCTGGCCCCGCCTCTTCGCTGTTCGCTACTGGGTCTCTGCTCTCCCTGCTACATGAGCTTTATCATACCTTGTCTTAAAACTATGTATGGTTCCTGCCTCCACTATATCTTTCTCTAGACTATTCCACTTCCTGATTACTCTGTGGCTGAAGAAATATTCCTAACATCCCTTTGACTCATCTGAGTCTTCAGCTTCCAGTTGTGTCCCCTTGTTTCTATGTTCCCTCTCTGGAACATCCTGTCACTGTCTACCTTGTCAATTCCCCGCAGTATTTTGTATGTCGTTATCATGCCTCCTCTGACCCTTCTTTCTTCCAGTGTTGTTAGTCCTATTTCCTCAATCTTTCTTCATAAGACAGACCCCTGAGTTGTGGAACTAACCTTGTCACAAACCTTTGCACTTTCTCTAGTTTCTTTACGTGCTTGACCAGGTGTTAGTTCCAGACTGGTGCTGCATATTCTAGTATGGGCCTGACGTACACGGTGTACAGTGTCTTGAACGATTCCTTGTTAAGGTAACGGAACGCTAATCTTAGGTTTGCCAGTCGCCCATATGCTGCCCCAGTTATCTGGTTGATTTTTCCTCCGAGACGTGCTTGGCGTTATACTCACCCCGTGTGTCTGTGTGTGTGTGTGTGTGTACTCACCTAATTGTGGTTACAGGGGTCGAGACTCAGCTCCTGGCCCCGCCTCTTCGCTGTCCGCTACTGGGTCTCTGCTCTCCTGCTCCATGAACTTTATCATACCTTGTCTTAAAACTATGTATGGTTCCTGCCTCCACTATATCTTCTCTAGACTATTCCACTTCCTAACTACTCTATGGCTGAAGAAGTGCTTCCTAACATCCCTTTTACTCATCTGAGTCTTCAGCTTCCAGTTGTATGTGTATATGTGTGTGTGTGTGTGACTAAATACACAAAATAGATTACATCAAACGCATAAATATATTAAATACACTAGCTAGGGACCGCTTTTCCTTCCTTCTCGCACCCGCTCTATCTTCGTCTCTCCCACTCTCTCCATTCTTCACTCCCTCCTTTCTCCCTCCCTCCCTGCCTCCTCCCTCTCAAGCACCTTCCACCAGCTTCTCAGAAGTTGTAACTCGTTAGTTATTCTGGCAGCACCATTCACCAGCCACCAACCGTCCTATACACACGCAGCTTTCCTACCCTGTGGTGAGTGTATTTCCTAACCTGTGGTAAGTGTATTTCCTAACCTGTGGTGAGTGTATTTCTATCATAGTTTGTCGCTGTATGTCATACTATTGCGCTCCTACCTTAGTTTGTCACGCCTCCCACAGTCTATCACTGTCTCAGTCTATCACACCTCCCACACCTCCCACACCTCCCACACCTCCCACACCTCCCACACCTTACCACTGTCTTTCACACTCACACTTTTCTGACACCTTCGGTTGATTACCATACTCTGCCACACTATCCTACCACCCAGAGTATCACACACATATCTCCGTCTATAAGACGACCCACTCAACCCACAGTCTATCACACCTACCACCACAATCTATCACACCTACCACCACAGTCTATCACACCTTCCCATTAATGTTGGTAGAATTATCGACAATATGTTAGGTTAAGGAACACACGTGTAACCAATACGTTTATTGTGACAACGTTTCGTTCTCCAAGAGCTTCGTCAAACGTTGCATGCAATACAGGAATTGATTCGTAAGGAACTGCGTCCTGACACTGGTATTAATTATAAGATGACCCGTCTGAGGATCTCAAAGGAGATGTCGATCTAATTCATTGTTATATGGATGCGATCAGGGGTCTTGCTGTAATGTCAGTACGTTCCACTCTCATCATTGTCTCTGGACCCTGTGTAGGGAAGGGTCTGGTAAATATGAAAATAAGAACATAGACTGTTTTGTCCATCATGCATATATTCACGAAGATCCTCACAATAGTTCTGAATGACTTCGTTTTCATCTGAGTCTATCAGATCGCATACGATATCGGTGAAGCACGTAATCGTCGACATCACTTCGGACTTCAAGCTGCGAACGAAATTGCAATCCCATTCATTAATAACTGGGACAAATTCTGTGGCAAACATGATATGTATGCAAGGGATGGGCTACATCTCTGGGGCCGGAGTGGTTGCATTAATTAACTGGTTTGTAGGCCAAGGCTGACTTGCCTAGAACTTTAAACTGATAGATTATAGAGGTATGGGTGTGGGGAAAACAATCAAGCTGCAGTACTAGGGTTGAAAACAGCAGATATTACCAAGATACCTCAGTGATATGTTTAAAAACAATATTCAAAATAAAATTGCTAGTAATGTTAAAGAGAGGTTTTAGAACCCTACTAATAGTAGGAGTCTAAGAAATAAGATACATGAGCTAAGATTACTCGCAAGTGCAGGTAATATAGATATTATTGCTATAACAGAGACCTGGTTTAACCTGAAAGATAGAGAAATGCCTGAGTGCAACATACAGGGTTATAAACTATTCCACACTGATAGGGTCAACAGGAAGGGTGGTGGAGTGGCGAGTATTTCAGAGATTAATGATGAGCTTGGGGAAAGCGAATATAAATCACTTAGTTTTAATATATCTTGGAATTATCCGTAACTGCAAATCAAGTCTGTCCCAGACTTTTGCTTGGCCGATTTCATGGGACTGATATATATGACTGATATATCACCAGACCACGGTGGCCCGTGGTCTGGTGGTCTCACTTCACACGGTGAGGTGTCCACGTTCGATTCCCGGCGAGGGTTGAAACCATTAGGCGTGTTTCCTTGCACCGGTTGTCTATGTTTGCCTATCAGTAAAATGGGTACCTAGATGTCAGTCGACAGGTGTGGATCGCATCCCGAGACAAAACTGACCTAATTTGCCCGAAATGCTCTGCATAACAAGCGGCTTTTTATATAGTACTGTGTCATTGATGTCAGCTAGGCCTGTATACGTTGTAAATGTGATTGTAGAAATAAAGATATTATATTAGTACTATGGGTCAGGTAGGTGGTGATGGTTGCCAATATGACGTTTTCAGAGCATAGTTCTAGCTGCCCAGACAAATTATGTTACTAGTAGGGAAATTATATCAAACAAAAATGATCCCAAATGGATAAATAGATTAAAATATCTCAATGGTCAAAAGAGAGGCATATATAGTCGTATCAAAAGAGTGGATGGGCAGTAAAGCAGTAGCAAAGAACTACAGACCAATAGCGCTAATGTCCCATATCATAAAAATCTTTGAAAGGGTTCTAAGAAGCAAGATCGCCACTCATCTAGATATCCATCAGTTACACAATCCAGGGCAGCACGGGTTTAGAGCAGGTCGCTCCTGTCTGTCCCAACTACTGGACCATTACGACAAGGTCCTGGATACTCTAGAAGACAAACAGAATGCAGATGTTATATACACAGACTTTGCAAAAGCCTTTGACAAGTGTGACCATGGGGTAATAGCACACAAAATGCGTGGAAAAAAGGAATAAAAACAAAAGAGTAGTAGTCAACAGAGTAAAGTCTGAGGCAGCTACAGTGAAAAGCTCTAATCCACAAGGCACAGTACTTGATCCCATCTTGTTTCCCCATCCTCATATCGGGGGTTGACAGGGATATAAGCCACATGCCGTGTCTTCCTTTGCAGATGACACCGAATCTGCATGACTGTCCACCTTGAAGACACTGCAAGACTCCAAGCAGACATAAAACCCAAAACTTTAAATGGGCTGCAGAAAACAATATGAAGTTCAAGATGAGAAATTTCAATTACTCCGATACGGAAAACGAAGGGAAAATTTAAATCTCATCAGAGTATAAAACAAATTCCAACCACACAATAGAGCGAAAAACTAATGTCAAAGACCTAGGAGTGATCATGTCAGAGGATCTCACCTTCAAAAAACCATAACACTGAGCAATCGCATCTGCTAGAAAAATGACCGGATGGATAATGAGAACCTTCAAAACCAGGGATGCAAAGCCCATGTTGACACTTTTTAGGTCGCTTGTTCTATCTAGGCTGGAATATTGATGCACACTAACTGCACCTTTCAAGGCAGGTGAAATTGCTGACCTAGAAAAAGTGCAGAGAACCTTCACGGCACGCATAACTGCGATAAACCACCTCAATTACTGGGAACGCTTGAAGTTCCTAAACCTGTACTCCCTAGAACGCAGGAGGGAGAGATACATTATTATATACACTTGGAAAATTCTAGAGGGATTAGTACCAAACTTGCACACGAGAGTCACTCCCTACGAAAGCAAAAGACTCAGCAGACGATGTAACATCCCCCCAATGAAAAGCAGGGGTGCCACTAGCACGTTGAGAGGCAACACAATACGTGTGAGGGGCCCAAGACTGTTCAACTGCCTCCCAGCATGCATAAGGGGGATTACCAATAGACCCCTGGCTCTCTTCAAGCAGGCACTGGACAGACACCTAAAGTCGGTACCTGACCAGCCAGGCTGTGGTTCGTACGTTGGACTGCGTGCGGCCAGCAGTAACAGCCTGGTTGATCAGGCCCTGATCCACCATGAGGCCTGGTCACAGACCGGGCCGCGGGGGCGTTGACCCTCGGAACTCTCTCCAGGTCCAGGTCCAGTTAAAGAGAAATAAAAAAGGGGAAAAAAAGTAAAAAGGGATTATGAGGCTAAGGTTGCAAGGGATTCGAAAACTAACCCAAACGGGTTCTTTCAGGTATACAGAAGTAAGATTAGGGACATGCTAGGCCCACTTAAGAGTAACTCAGGTCGGATCACTGACAGTGATAAGGAAATGTGTGAACTTTTCAATACTTACTTCCTCTCAGTTTTTACTCAGGAAGATACTAGCGAAATTCCAGAAATAATAAATTATGTAGAACAGGACGATTATAAATTATGCACGATTAGGGTAACTTGTGACATGGTCCCCTGTGGTTTAGCGTTTCATTTTTATTATAATAATAATTGTGACATGGTCCTCAGACAAATAGAGAAATTAAAACCTAACAAATCCCCAGGCCCTGATGAACTGTTTGGCTAATATTTTCAATATATCACTTCAAATTGGCATAGTGCCTGATAAGTGGAAAATGGCGAATGTAATACCTATTTACAAAGCACGAGACAGGTTCTTAGCTTCGAACTATAAACCAATAAGCCTTACCTCCATGGTGGGAAAGTTTATGGAATCAATAATTGCCAAAGCAATTCGTAGCCATCTTGAAAGGCATAAATTGATTAATGAATCTCAACACGGTTTTACAAAGGGGCGTTCCTGTCTTACGAATTTACTAACTTTTTTCACTAAGGTGTTTGAGGAGGTAGATCATGGTAATGAATATGATATTGTGTATATGGACTTCAGTATACACAGAGGCTATTGAGGAAAATTAAGGCACACGGAATAGGAGAATTTCCTGGGTAGAGGCATGGTTGACAAATAGGCAGCAAAGAGTTTGCATAAATGGGGAGAAATCAGACCCCTGTGTTCCACAGGGGTCAGTTTTGTGCCCCTTGTTGTTCACAAATTACATAAACGACATAGATGAGGGAATAAATAGGCTATTCATTCTAATATCCTCATTACAATAAATAGCCAATTTCATTCTAATGAGAACATTAAATCACTCCAGGAAGATTTGAATAGACTGAAGCAGTGGTAGGAGAAGTGGCAGATGCAGTTTGATATAGACAATCCAAAGTTCTAAACGTTGGATAGTAAAATAACCATGCTCAAGCACGCTTGCTGGAAGTCCAAGCCCTCGCACACAAAGCCTCCTTTACCCCCTCCCTCCAACCTTTCACAGCCCGACCCCTACCCTGCCTTCCCTCCACTACAGATTTATACACTCAAAGTCATTCTATTTTCTTCCATTTTCTCTACAAGTCCAAACCATCTCAACAACCCCTCCTCAGCTCTCTGGATAAGAGTTTTGGTAATCCCACACCTCTTAGTCTCCAAACTACAGATTCTCTGCATTATATTTACACTGCACATTGCCCTCAGACATGACATCTGCACTGCCTCCAGCCTTCTCCTTGTTGCAACATTCACAACCCATGTCTAACACCCATACAAGAGCGTTGGTATAACTATACTCTCATACATTCTCCTCTTTGCTTTCATGGATAAAGTTCTCTGTCTCCACAAGCTCCTCAGTGCACCACTCACCTTTTTTCCTCAAATCTATGATTTACCTCATGACTCATCTTTCATAGACCCATCTGCTGACACATCCACTCCCAAATATCTGAATTCATTCACCTTCTCCATACTCTCTCCTCCAAACTTATATCCAATCTTCCGTTACCTAAATTTTGGATATCCTCATCACCTTACTCTTTCCTATATTCACTTTTAATTTCCTTCTTTACACACCCTACCAAACTCATCAACCAACCTCTCAAACTTCTCTTCTAAATCTCCCAAAAGCACAGTGTCATCAGTAAAGAGCAACTGTGACAACTCCCTCTTTGTGTTAGATTCTTAATCTTTTAACCCCACACCTTTTGCCAAGACCCGAGCATTCACTTCTCCTACAACTCCATCTATAAATATATTGAACAACCATGGTGACATAACACATCCTTGTCTAAGGCCTACTTTTACTGGGAAATAATCTCCCTCTCTCCTACATTCTCTAACCTCAGCCTCACTATCCTCGTGAAGACTCTTCACTTCTTTCAATAACCTACCTCCTATTCCATACATTTGCAACATCCGCCACATTATTCCCTATCCACCCTATCATACGCCTTTTCCAAATCCATAAATGCCACAAAAGCCTCTTTACCCTTATCTAAATACTGTTCACCTATATGTTTCACTACAAACACTTGGTCTACACACCCCTACCTTCTTAAAGCCCCTTATTCATCTGCTATCCTGCTCTCCGTCTTACTCTTCATTCTTTCAATAATAACTCTACCATACACTTTACCAGGTATACTCAACAGACTTATTCCTCTATAATTTTTACACTCTCTTTGTCTTTATACAAAAGAACTATTCATGTTTTCTGCCAATCCCTAGGTACCTTACCTCTTCCATACATTTATTAAATAAAAACTAACCACTCCAAAATTATATATCCCCACCTGCTTTTAACATTTCTATCTTTATCCTATCAATCCCAGCTGCTTTACCTCCTTTCATTCTACCCACTGCCCAACGCACTTCCCCAAACTCACAACTGCTTCTTCCACACTCCTATAAGATGTTATTCCTCCTGTCCTATTCACGAAATCACAACTTCCCTGTCTTCATCAACATTTAACAATTCCTCAAAATATTTCCTCCATCTTCCCGATACCTCTAACTCTCCTTTTAAAAACTCTCCTCTCCTATTTTTAACTAGCAAATCCATTCGTTCCCAAGGCTTTCTTAACTTATTAATCTTACTCCAAAACATTTTCTAAATAATGTTGATATTAATATTACTGATTGCGAACAGGATTTAGGAGTTCTGGTTAGCAGTAATCTAAAACCAAGACAACAGTGTTTTAATGTTCGCAATAAAGCGAACAGAATCCCAACTTCATAGCAAAGAAGTATAACTGATAGGAATCTTCAGTTGCTCTTCAACTCTATATATCTTCGGTTAGGTCTCTTTTAGATGCTGCTGCACAGTTCTGGCCATCGTATTACAGAATGTACAAAGGATGTACAAAGGATGACAAAGCTGATCCCATTTATCAGAAATCTTCTCTATGAGGATAGACTGAGGGCCCTGAATCTGCACTCTCTAGAAAGACGTAGAATTAGGGATGATATGATTGAGGTGTATAAATGGAAAACAGGAATAAATAAAGTGCATGAAAATAGCGAGCTAAACATATCTATCCAAGACAGGACTCGCAGGAATGCTTTGAATTTGGGAAAAAATTGAGATTCAGGAAGGATATAGGAAAGCACTGGTTTGGTAATAGAGTTGTGGATGAGTGGAACAAACCCCCGAGTACTCGTCATAGAAGCTAAAACATTGTGTAGTTTTAAAAATAAGTTTGATAAATATATGAGTGGGTGTGGGTGGGTGTGAGTTGAACCTGACTAGCTTGTGCTAGTGGACCTGGCTGGGTTGGCTAGGTGACTTGGATCTGCCTCGCATGAGCCAGTAGGCCTGCTGCTGTGTTTCTTATTTCTTACGTTCTTATGTTCCTCACTGGTGACTGTTGTGGAGCTAGAGTTGAAACATTAATTGTAATTTGTTTCTGTATCATGGGGCCCATCGGCTGCCATTGGTGGGAGCTTGAGCAAAAGTATTGCAAGATGGCTGAGCAATGGCGCCACCGCCTCGTCTGGTCGAGACTACTGCTCAGTGGTGAGGGCTCTGTTTGATGCTGGAGGCTGGACATCTGGGGTTTTCCATTGCTGCCCTCACATGACAAAGCCGCAGTTCGGACATCGCGGTTCCGTAGCTTCACCTCTCTTCAGTTTACCCAAGTAGTCCTTGGTCGGGTAAGACCACACTACAGATGCAGTATATTTCCTTAGACACATCGGGCGCTGAAGTAGTTGTATCAAGTGGCAACTGAAACACCTTGAAGCTTCTGGATTGAACGTCCTAACCTATTATTTTCCCCCAGCAACCGAGATCCAATTGAGCCGGAAGAGGTCCTCTGTTGAAGACTGAGACACTTTATGCAACATATGGGAATCTTTATTGAAGAAACGTTCGCCACACAGTGGCTTCATCAGTCCAATACAAAGCAGAAAGGAGTAAGGAGACTGATTACCTCAAACTCCTCCTCTCCTTACACCTTTCTGCTTTGTATTGGACTGATGAAGCCACTGTGGGGCGAAACTTTTCTTCAATAAAGAGTCCCACATGTTGCATAAGTGTCTCAATCTTCAACTTGCCGGTTTTAAACCATTTATCACAACAGGTCCTCTGTGTTGGATCAAGACCTGCCTCTTACGTACGTTGCCGTCCTTCTTGGCTCGGAGCCGATCAGCTTTCAGGATGTTTTTGTTACTGTGGATTGCATCAAGAGGCATTCCTAGCTGATAGCTCATCAATACGCCTTTTTTTCCCCTGCTCAGTGGATTTGAGTTCTGTGAGAACGAGTGGTGATTCGAGGTCGTTCACCTTCTGCAGTACCTCATAGGATTGTTTCGTGGAGTGAGAATAAACTCTCCTTTCAGGTTTGTGGATACTGATATCTTCAGGCCGTATTTTCTCTCAAGGTGAATTATAGCAGCATACTGAGTATCAAGGTGTCCTTTATTGATGAGTCTAAATTTGTTGCCTACGGATGGTTCAGCTTGACTGATCTGCAAGGAAACACTGTGCCTTCCCTTGGACTTTGAAGATCGTACTTCCTGCCAACCTTCGCCATACAGTATTTCTGTTGCTGGGAAGGGCATTTCCTCATTCATACCTATCTCACTGGCCAGGCTGATTTCACTTGTATCGCTGTCCCAAGAGCCAAGGGAGTCCAGTTTTAGGTATAACGGTTGAGTCCTTGGAACATCGTCATATCGTCCTTTCGGAAGAAGCCATGAGGTTCTGGTGGGGATGAGTCACGAATACAGGGGCTGAGCAGGTATATATATATATATATATATATATATATATATATATATATATATATATATATATATATATATATATATATATGGTACAAGTGTTATATTAATAGACAGAATACATTGACAGAAAAACAAACATGAACATGATTACATTGGTACAATATATCAAAGATTATGAATCTCTTCCAGCTCCTCCGAAGCCGGACACGAGCCCAGTATGCAGCATGCATTTGCCCTCTGGATGGCCACGCTGAGGCGCTGGAACATGAAAGTGGCTGCCCTTGGGTCCCTGGTGGTGTCGATGAGTCTGGGACCCAATACTTTAAGGAAACGTGTTGCATTTTCCCTATGATTCCAAGGTCTCTGATCCCAATGGGACATATTGGTACTGTTGGCTTATGTCCCTGTACTTGCCGATCTTGTACACCTACCTGTGGTCAGCAGCTCCTCTCTGTCGCCTGACACTGTGATGGATGTAGGTGTCAGCCAGTGTCGACACACAGGTATAGTCCCATGCTAAAAGCTTGCCATTCTTCCAAGGAT
>WNWK01015531.1:0-47582 GCA_009830355.1 Cherax destructor | reverse complement strand
GTTGGAGTGTAGGCAAGGTAACATTTATGAAGGGTTTCAGGAACCGGCAGGCCGGACTTGATTCCTGGAGATGGGAAGTACAGTGCCAGCACTCTGAAGGAGGGGTGTTAATGTTGCAGTTTTGTAGCTGTAGTGTAAGCATGCCTCTGGCAAGACAGTGAGGGAGTGAATGATGGTGAAAGTTTTTCCTTGAATCCCTTCATAAATGTTACTTTGCTCACACACCAACAGCACGTCAAGTATTAAAAACCATATGTCTTCATTCACTCCTATCAAATACGCTCACACATGCTTGCTGGAAGTCCAAGCCCCTCGCACACAAAACCTCCTTTACCCCCCCTCCAACCTTTCCTAGGCCGACCCTACCCCGCCTTCCCTCCACTACAGATTTATACACTCTCAAAGTCATTCTGTCTCGTTCCATTCTCTCTACATGTCCGAACCACCTCAACAACCCCTCCTCAGCTCTCTGAATAATAGTTTTGGTAATCCCGCACCTCCTCCTAATTTCCAAACTCCGAATTCTCTGTGTTCTGTGTTTAATCAGGGGACTGAGTTCTGTGTTTATTCAGGGGACTGTGTTCTGTTTTTATTCAGGGGACTGAGTTCTGTGTTTATTCAGATCATTTCTGTTATTACTGGTTCCAACATTTTTTTTTTTGTAAAAAATTTCTCACTAGTGTAGCTTGTTCTACTAACATACTGGTGGATCCTCGGCCCATTATGTGGTTTTGTAATCTTTCTGTAATTCATACTGTTAGAGGATGGGTATTTGATGATTACTGTATAGAGGATGGGTATGGGGTGACTGTCTACAGGATGGGTATGGGGTGACTGTCTACAGGATGGGTATGGGGTGACTGTCAACTACTCAGATATGGAAAACTTGAGGAAATTAAAACTGTATCAGGGTATAACGACAAATTCTAACCATACAATAGAGTGAAAAAGTTATGTGAAGGACCTGGGAGTGATAATGTCAGAGGATCTCGCCTTCAAAGTCCACAACAATGTATTTACTGCATCTGCTAGGAAAATGACAGGATGGATAATGAGAACCTTCAAAACTAGGGATGCCAAGCCCATGATGATTCTCTTCAAATCACTTGTTCTCTCTAGGCTGGAATACTGCTGTTCACTAACTGCCCCCTTCAAGGCAGAGGAAATTGCCGACCTGGAGAGTGTACAAAGAACTTTCACGGCACACATAAGTACGATAAGGCACCTAAATTACTGGGAATGGTTGAAGGCCCTTGATCTGTATTTCCTGGAGTGCAGGCGAGAGAGATACATGATAATATACACTTGGAAAATAATAGAGGGATTAGTACCAAACTTGCACATGAAAATCACTCCCTATGAAAGTAACAGACTCGGCAGGAGATGCAACATTCTCCCAATGAAAAGCAGGGGTGCCACGAGTACACTGAGAGACAACACAATAAGTGTCTGGGGCCCAAGATTGTTCAACTGTCTCCCAGCATACATAAGGGGGAGTACCAATAGACCCCTGGCTGTCTTCAAGCAGGCACTGGACAGGCACCTAAAGTCAGTACCTGACCAACCGGTCAGTGGTTCGTACGTCAGTTTGTGTGCTGCCAGCAGTAACAGCCTGATTGATCAGACCCTGATCCACTACGAGGCCTGGTCTTAGACCGAGCCGCAGGGACGTTGACCCCGAAACCCTCTCCAGGTAAACTCCAGGTAAATATCTACCGTGGCAGAGGCAGCGGCAGCAAGCAGTAAGAACCTTGTCCTCTAATTTTACTTCCACCTGAGGTTCCCAGCAACCCTGTGATGGCCTAATCAAGACCCACATAACACTAACATATGTGGATATCCAGAATGATATAAATCAACTGCAGAAATCACCCAAAAACACGCAAATCACCGACTAATAGGACTCGAATTACCACCACCTGCCCCGCTGCCACTGAAGTGATACTCCACAACATTCACCCATTCCCCATCATCTACTATTCATCTGAAGCCACGGTCAATGGCCAAGGGTCAGAGCAACAAAAGAAGATCCAGTAACCAGCTAAGGACTCCTAATATCACAGGTGAGAGCAGCAATACTACCAGGAAAACTACTCGTATGGCCTGCCAGAACACAACCCTCAACAACCACCTGCACCATCACAACACCCGACAGACGAAAACAAATATGGCCACCGCCACAGTCCAAGATAACTCCTTCCATGGATTTGATGTTAAGAAGATTACTGACCCAGAAATAGCTAAACTCCTTATGATCCAGAACCAAACAATCACCAAGCTTACCCAGGAAATGCAGGAGCTTAAAACCTCCAATGTACAGTACCTCATCAAGATCACAACTCTGGAAGACAAACTAAGCACCCTAGAACAACTAAGCAACACCCACACCCAGTCCGTGGACACCATCAACACTCTAAAAGACCATGTCTTCCAACTGAATAAGAACATCATAGAAGAAAGATCACGAGTGGATCTACAACTTACCGATGTCATCAACAACTTCCAAGACCATAATGACCAACAACAGCTATGTGACGCTGTTGTAGTTAATAGCAAACATCTTCCACCTACAGTCACCCAAGAGACATGCATGGAGGCCACCCTACAACTTTTCAAGGACCACCTTAGCCTAAACATACGTAGTAATGAACTAAAAGATTGCAAACTGATGGGCTACCAAGCAGGAAAAAAAACATTGCTACTAAAATTCAATACTAGCTTGCAAAGAAATAACCTACTAAAAACATCCATTGCTATGAAATCAGATGTATATGTCAATGAATGCCTTACCAAAACAAGACAAAACCTCCTTTATCGACTAAGAAAATTACGCAATGCCCAAAAAATTCATCAGTGCTTTGTGAGGGACGGGAAAATCGTAGTTAGGAAACAGCCCACTGGGAAGAGGTATTTCATCTCTACAGAATATGAACTAAAAACATTCCTGAGTGAGGCTGGGTTAACAAAATTATAATAAAATGCAGTTTAAACCCACTGTCCACGATTAGTGTTATGAATCATCCATAAATTTTGTTCCCCATAAATTCTAGTACCCCCTTACTATTGAATTTTCACTTTTTTATTCAATTACCATTCTACTTCATAGTCTTAATTCTACCTCATAGTCTTAATTCTACCTCATAGTCTTAATTTGTATTTAATAACTACAGAATCTCTTTATTTTTATTATTACCATTTACATTTTTACAACTTACAACATTATTGCCCCCCAATTCTATCTTAATCTTTTATTGCCCTCCCTTATTTTATACTTTATTACCCAACCTTATCTTATACTTTTATTTTTATCAACCTATTATTACCAAAAATTCAAGCTTTATTGCCCAATTTTATTTTAAATTTAGTATTGCCCTATTTTTTATTTTATACTTCACTGCTCAATCTTATATTATACTTTTATTTTTATTAACCTACCATTGCCAAATATCGCAGCTTTCACATTCAGCTACAACTCTACCTCATAGTCTAAATTTTTTTTTATATTAACAAATCTTTCTTATTATTTCAAATACTTTATTATATATTTGTAATTTACCACATCATTACCCTATCTTAATCAATAATACTTTTTAATAACCTGTGGCAAATATTCCATTTTACTTTTTTTTGATATCTATTGTATACCATCTTACTATTTAATCACTTGCACCCAATTCTTTGCCCTTCTTTTTTCTTTTTTCTTTTTTATTATACAGTGGACCCCTGAGTTACGAACACTCCGGAAATCGTACAATTATGTAAGTATAATATTTTTTTTTTTTTTTTTTTTTTAACACATCGGCCGTTTCCCACCAAGGCAGGGTGGCCCGAAAAAGAAAAACTTTCATCATCATTCACTCCATCACTGTCTTGCCAGAGGGGTGCTTTACACTACAGTAATAAAACTGCAACATTAACACCCCTCCTTCAGAGTGCCGGCACTGTACTTCCCATCTCCAGAACTCAAGTCCGGCCTGCCGGTTTCCCTGAATCCCTTCATAAATGTTACTTTGCTCACACTCCAACAGCACGTCAAGTATTAAAAACCATGTGCCTCCATTCACTCCTATCAAATACGCTCACACATGCTTGCTGGAAGTCCAAGCCCCTCGCACACAAAACTTCCTTTACCCCCTCCCTCCAACCTTTCCTAGGCCGACCCCTACCCCGCCTTCCCTCCACTACAGATTTATACACTCTCGAAGTCACTCTGTCTCGTTCCATTCTCTCTACATGTCCAAACCACCTCAACAACCCCTCCTCAGCTCTCTGGACAATCGTTTTGGTAATCCCGCACCTCCTCCTAATTTTCAAACTCCTAATTCTCTGCATAATATTCACACCACACATTGACCTCAGACACGACATCTCTACTGCCTCCAGCCTTCTCCTCGTTGCAACATTCATCACCCATGCTAAGATATATTGTAAGTGCTTTTGTAAGTGTATTTTTTGGGGTCTGAAATGGACTAACCTACTTGACATTATTTCTTAAGGGAGTAAATTCGTTCGGTAATGGCACTTGAGCAGGCTTCTGGAATGAATTTTGTTCATTACTCGGGGTCCACTGTACTTTTATATAAACCTGTATTATACCCTTATATATATTGCAACGATTCCTTAGTGCAATTACAAGTGACAGTCTGGTGCTACTTTATTTTATAATTGTATGTTAGTTAATATCTTGTTTTACTTAATTTCATTCTAGCTTAATACATAACCAATACCAAACTTTATTTTATAATTGTATCATAGGTAATATCTAGTTTTACTTTATTTCATTCTAGCTTAATACATAACCAATACCAAACTCATTGGTGCTACCTTATTTTGTAATTGTATCTTAGTTTATATCTAAATTTTTATTTCATTCTAGCTTAATACATAGTCAATACCAATTCCATTATGTTTATTTGTTACTATACTCTATTTGACCAATGTGCATTTGCTATATACTTGTCCAAACATCCCCTAACTACAGATATCAGTACAGTGGACCCCCGGTTAATGAACACCCTGGAAATCGTACAATTATGTAAGTATAATATTGTAAGTGCTTGTGGAAGTGTATTTTTGGGGGTCTGAAATAGATAACCTACGTGACATTATTTCTTAACCCTTTGGGGGTCCAAGGGGTCTCTCTGAAACTCGTTCTCAGGGTCCACGAATTTAAAAAAAAAAAAAAAAAAAATTCTTATGGAACGATAGAGAATCTTTTCCGATCATAACGCCACAAAAGTTATGAAATTTGATCGAAAACTAACGGAATTATGCTTTCGCGAAGTTAGCGGAAGCCATGACACTTACGCCCATTTTGAGCCCTATTTTTGGCACATTCCAATGTTTCAGTCTACTAAAATTATAGCTATTTCACTAGAACTCCCTTTCTTCTATCAAATGAGTACAAGAAACCGCCTATTTACCAATTTCAACTACCCAAAATAGTGGTCAGAAAATGGCAATTTGGCCAATTTCACACAAATTTCAAACGATGCCAATTTCAAAATAGGGTCCATAATAAACAAGGCAGACATTCCTGGCACTAAAATAACATCTTCTCTGTTCATTAGTCAAGTCTCCAGGCCCCTCTTACATTACTTTTGCTTTCCATTTTGAATTTTTATTCTCACAAAAAAATAGAAGATTTACTGTTATGTATACAACTGCATCACTGTAAAAATGGTATAAATAATATCAGAGCACTTGTGCATGAATATTAGACTCGCCAGTTGATGTGTATTGGACGCATGGTGTGATTTGTTTACTTTTGAACATCGTCAAAAATCTAACATTTTCGCTACTTTGAGCTCAATTTCAAGGTACTTGTTATTGTAAAACCAATCAAAATCATCTTTATTTCTGTAATATATCTTCCATTCTATCAAATGAGACCAAGAAAACGAGAATACAACAATAAATACCATACGAAAATAGACTGTTTTAAACCAAAAACACGGTCAGTTTTTTTTTCCTCATTATGCACTGTGTGGTGCAGGAATTTTTTTATACTGCGCACACTGACCGCACAGACCCATTCTATCACATATAGGCCTAACAGCCTGTTTCTGCTTGATTTGAGGGCGCTAGAATTTAGGCGTACTAGTACGTCAATAACCCCAGTGTGTAAGACGTACTTGTACGACCATAACCCCGAAAGGGTTAAGGAAGTAAATTCGTTCAGTAATGACACTTGAGCAGGCTTCTGGGATGAAGTTTTTTCGTTAACCAGGGGTCCACTGTACTAGAATTCACCACACTATACATGATATAACAAAATCACTATTTAACACAAATGATGAATGATCACGTCGACCCCGATCTAAACCTATTTAATTTAACACCCAATCAAATTTTACTGGAAAGTAACTGCCTCTACTACACAGCATCACAAGCCAACACTGTCCTAAATACTGCTAAAAGTATAACAGTTCTTAACTACAACGTCCGATCCTTAAGCAAACACTACGATGACCTCCTTGCCCTCCTTGATTCCCTCAAGACAACCTTCACATGTATTGTTCTTACTGAAACCTGGCTTAAGCAGGATACAATAGATATCTACTCTCTACCAGGATACACAGCAATACACAACTGTAGACCACACCAAGTTGGGGGTGGTATTGCCATCTATTACTCTAATGAAATATCCTGTTGTGACACCACTTGCTATAGTGATGAATATGGAGAATATATTTTTGCTAGTTTTACTGCACAAAACCTTAAGACTCCCATAACAATCGGGGCCATTTACCGGATGTCTCATACAAACATCCCAAATTTTAGTTATCAACTAAAAACGCTAATAACAAACAACCAAATGAACAAACACCACCTTATCTTAGCTGGAGACTTCACCATCAACCTTGGCCTACCGGATGACCATCCAGTAACTGATTTCATCAACAATATGAACAACACACTTCTCATACCAACAATAGCTAAACCAACCACACATACTGAGACGAGTGCAACCATAATCGACCATATATGGAGCAATATCCTAGCCCCCCTTAAATCGGGGATAATAACAGACAGCACTACAGACCACTACCCTACCTTCTTCTTAACAAACATTAGTAAACCACCTCTAGAATACACCAAAGTTTCATTTAGACTCCATGACCAGGCATCAATAAATAACTTCACAGCAGAGCTAGAGACGGTTGACTGGGCTATAGAATTCTCCAACGACAAGGGTATCGATGATTGGACAGACACTTTTCTTAATAAATTACGTTGACTATACAACAAACATTGTCCTATAAAAATGAAACAGATTACGAATAAACGGCTAGGTTGCCGGTGGCTAACTAACAGCTTACTAAAATCCATTAACAAGAAACATCAATATGAAAAGCAATATAGACGGGGCTTCATACATAAAGAGTTTATTAAACACTATTCATCAGTTCTCACCAAACTAATAAAAAAAGCCAAATGATTGTACTACTCCAGCAGATTCCCTGAAACAAGAGGAGATATAAAAAAGACATGGAAAACACTCTCACAGATTCTGGGCACCCATAAATTGAAAAAACTAGGGATATTGTCCTAACTAAACTAAACGAAACACCACTATAGCCTATTGATACAGTAAACAAGATAAATGACTTCTTCTCAACCATAGGATCAAATCTTGCCAGTAAAATCCCAGATACCAATGCCCGAGCAAGTGATTACCTAGATGGGAATTTCCCATCCTCCTTCTATCTTGCACCTACTGAACCCACTGAAGTCACCATGATAATCAAGTCACTTAAAAATAAATCAGGGAATCTGTCTCAAGTTCCACCATTAATATATTACAAACGAAGCCACTCATGTCCTTTCACATGCTATTTCATTACTTTTTAACAAATCACTAGAAACTAGCACTTTCCCGACACTACTAAAAACAGCAAGGGTTACACCAATACACAAAGGTGGTGACCCCACAGACGTAAACAACTATAAGTTAATATCAAACTTACCGTTGCTATCCAAAATTTTCGAGAAACTTTTGCACAAGAGATTATACTCGTTTATAACAACACAAAACATAATCAACCCCTGCCAATTTGGCTTCAGAAAAAATAAAAGCACTAACGATGCAATCGTAAAACTGATAGACCTGCTTTATACAGCACTGGAAAATAAGGAATATCCATTAGGACTTTTTATTGACCTAAGGAAAGCTTTTGACACAGTAAACCATGGCATCCTACTCCACAAACTTGACCACTATGCAATAAGAGGCCATGCACTTGCATACTTCAAATCCTACCTCACTAATAGGTATCAGTATGTCACCATTAAAGACACATCCTCCTTGACTGACCACTTCAAATTCAAATCAATTTCAAATTCTTTATTTCTAGTAATATACAAAGTGTGGTGTACTATAATTATACATTTTATGAAGCAGATATTACAAGATGGCCAATAATATGCCTAGGTATGCCTAGGCTTTTCAGTCAGTCTTATGATAGGTCTTACTCAATAGTGACACAATGATTATACTGATAGTAGGTTAGGTAATTGTAGTGATTAACTAGGTTTACAAAATTGAGGTACTTAAATTTAAACATTTAAGAATTTAACAATTAGTTTAAGAATTTAACAATTAGTTTAAGAATTTAACAATTAGTTTAAGAATTTAACAATTAGTTTATATATTAATGGTAAAGGTGATGTATTGGCATAATACCGTTTCTATATTGGAGTGTCTTAGGCAAACTTATGACTAGCTTAAGAATTATGAAGCAATAGTTGTATTAGAATTTTGGTTAGTCATGTGCAAATTAAGGGGAATCACAAATATCAATAAGTGTATTTTGCTGTGGATATGTGCAAGATAAAGTAGTTTTCATGTGGTTAGCTACCGGTTGGGTGCGTAAGTGAGATAAGATTTTTTTAACGGTGCTTTTGAAAATGGAAGTTGTGTCTGCAGTTCTAGAGTTTTCAGGCAAGGAGTTCCAGATTTTAGGCCCTTTTATGCTCATTGAATTTTTGTATAGATTTAGTCTGACACGGGGAATGTCAAAGAGATGTTTATGTCTGGTATTATGTCTATGGGTCCTGTCACAACTGTCAAGAAAGTATTTTAGCTCAGGGTTAAAGTTGGAGTTTATGGTTCTATAAATGTAGATAGCAGAGTAGTAGTATGGATGTTCTGAACAGTGAGTAGGTTTAGGTCTTTGAAGAGTGGGGGTGTGTTGCTTAGCGTTGGATTAGTGATAATTCTTACTGCGGCGTTTTGTTGGGTTTTATTGGCTTTAGGTGGGTAATTGCTGTTGATCCCCATGCACAAATGGCATATGTGAGGTAGGGATAGATGAGTGAGAAGTATAGTGTATGTGGGGCTGATTGTGGTACATAATACCATATCTTAGAGAGGATCCCCACAGTTTTGGACACTTTCTTTGTTATGTGTTGGATATGGGTGCTGAATTTCAGGCTGCTGTCAAGGTGAAGGCCCAGGAACTTGCCCTCATTATGTTTAGCAATAGGTGTAGTGTTGATCTTAATGTTTAATTGTGGATCACCTGCTCTGTTGCCATACATAATATAGAAGGTCTTATCAGTGTTGAGTGTAAGTTTATTGGCTGTCATCCATTTTGATATTTTTATTAATTGTCGTTAACAATGGTATTAAGCGTGGCAAGATTTGTGTGGGAGATGACATAAGTTGTGTCGTCAGCAAAGATTATTGGTTTCAGGTGTTGTGATACATTGGGAAGATCATTGATGTATAAGAAGAAGAGCAAGGGACCAAGGACACTTCCCTGCGGTACTCCGGTGTCAATTGGTCGTGTCGTGGAGGATGTGTCTTTAATAGTGACATACTGATACCTATTAGTGAGGTAGGATTTGAGTATGCTAGTGCATGACCTCTTATTCCATAGTGGTCAAGTTTGTGGAGTAGGATGCCGTGGTCAATAAAAAGTCCTAATGGATATTCCTTATTTTCGAGTGCTGTGTAAAGCAGGTCTATCATTTTTTCTATTGCATCGTTAGTGCTTTTATTTTTTCCCGAAGCTAAATTGGCAGCGGAGTACCGCAGGGAAGTGTCCTTGGTCCCCTGCTCTTCCTCTTATACATCAATGATCTTCCCAATGTATCACAACACCTGAAACCAATGCTCTTTGCTGACGACACGACTTATGTCATCTCCCACCCAAATCTTGCCACGCTCAACACCATTGTTAACGACAATTACTAAAAATATCAACATGAATGACAGCTAATAAACTTACACTCAACACTGATAAGACCTTCTATATTATGTTTGGCAACAGAGCAGGTGATGCACAATTAAACATTAAGATCAACACTACTCCTATTGCTAAACATAATGAGGGCAAATTCCTGGGCCTTCACCTTGACAGCAGCCTGAAATTCAGCACCCATATCCAACACATAACAAAGAAAGTGTCCAAAACTGTTGGGATCCTCTTATGATACGTTATTATGTACCACAATCCGCCCTACTCACACTATACTATTCACTCATCTATCCCTACCTCACATATGCCATTTGTGCTTGGGGATCAACAGCAATTACCCACCTAAAGCCAATAATAACCCAACAAAAAGCCAGTAGAGTATCACGCAATCAACGCTAGGCAACACCCCCTCCCCACTCTTCAAAGACCTAAACTTACCACTGTTCAGAACATCCATACTTACTACTCTGCTATCTACATTTATAGAACCATAAACTCCAACTTAACCGTGAGCTAAAACACTTTCTTGACAGTTGTGACAGGACCCATAGACATAATACCAGACACAAACATCTCTTTGACATTCCCTGGTCCGACTAAATCTATACAAAAATTCAATGAACATAAAATGGCCTAAAATCTGGAACTCCCTGCCTGAAAACTCTAGAACTGCAGACACAACCTCCATTTTCAAAGCACCAATATTCAAAAGTCTCAAACTACTCACCGTAAAGAACATTCATACTTACTCTTGTGCCTACTACATATATAAAACTTTACACTCTAATATAAACCCTCTGCTCAAAACTCTCCTCACCAACTTTAATAGGACCCATGACCACAACACACGCACAGATCACTTTTTGATATACCCGTGTTCATATCAACCTATGTAAAAATTCTTATGCACATAAAGGGCCCCAGAATCTAGAATTCATTACCAGTAAATCTACTAAAAACGAGAAGAAGAAAAACTTTATAAAATGGGTTGTCTGAATGTGCGTGGATGTAGTGCGGATGATAAGAAAGAGATGATTGCCGATGTTATGAATGAAAAGAAGTTGGATGTCCTGGCCCTAAGCGAAACAAAGCTGAAGGGGGTAGGCGGTTTCAGTGGGAGAAATAAATGGGATTAAGTCAGGAGTATCTGAGAGAGTTAGAGCTAAGGAAGGGGTAGCAATAATGTTGAAGGATCAGTTATGGAAGGAAAAGAGGGAATATAAATGTGTAAATTCAAGGATTATGTGGATTAAAATAAGGGTCGGATGCGAAAAGTGGGTCATAATAAGCGTGTATGCACCTGGAGAAGAGAGGAGTGTAGAGGAGAGAGAGAGATTTTGGAGATGTTAGCGAATGTATAGGAACTTTTGAACCAAATGAGAGAGTAATTGTGGTAGGGGACCTAAATGCTAAAGTGGAGAAACATGCAGAGAGGGTGTAGTAGGTAAGTTTGGGGTGCCAGGTGTAAATGATAATGGAGCCCTTTGATTGAACTTTGTATAGAAAGGGGTTTAGTTATAGGTAATACATATTTTAAGAAAAAGAGGATAAATAAGTATACAAGATATGATGTAGGGCGTAATGACAGTAGTTTGTTGGACTATGTATTGGTAGATAAAAGACTGTTGAGTAGACTTCAGGATGTGCATGTTTATAGAGGGGCTACAGATATATCAGATCACTTTTTAGTTATAGCTACAGTGGGAGTAAAAGGTAGATGGGATACAAGGAAAATAGAATCAGTAAGTAAAAGAGGTGAAGGTTTATAAACTAAAAGAGGAGGCAGTTAGGGTAAGATATAAACAACTATTGGAGGATAGATGGGCTAGTGAGAGTGTAGGCAATGGGGTCGAAAATGTATGGGGTAGATTTAAAATGTAGTGTTAGAGTGTTCAGCAGAAGTTTGTGGTTACAGGCGAGTGGGTGCAGGAGGGAAGAGGAGCGATTGGTGGAATGATGATGTAAAGAGAGTAGTAAGGGAGAAAAAGTTAGCATATGAGAGGTTTTACAAAGTAGAAGTGATGCAAGAGGAAGAGTATATGGAGAGAAAAGAGAGGTTAAAAGTGGTGAAGCAATGTAAAAGAGAGCAGATGAGAGAGTGGGTGAGATGTTATCAGCAAATTTTGTTGAAAATAAGAAAAGTTTTGGAATGAGATTAATAAGTTGAGGAAGCCTAGAGAACAAATGGATTTGACAGTTAAAAATAGGAGAGGAGAGTTATTAAATGGAGAGTTAGAGAGTATCGGGAAGATGGAGAGAATATTTTGAGGATTTGTTAAATGTTGATGAAGACAGGGAAGCTGTGATTTCGTGTGTAGGGCAGGAGGAATAACATCTTGTAGGAGTGTGGAAGAGCCAGTTGTGGGTGTAGGGAAGTTCGTGAGGCAGTGGGTAGAATGAAAGGGTAAGGCAGCTGGGATTGATGGGATAAAGATAGAAATGTTAAAAGCAGGTGGGGATATAATTTTGGAGTGGTTGGTGCTATTATTTAATAAATGTATGGAAGAGGGTAAGGTACCTAGGGATTGGCAGAGAGCGTGTATTGTTCCTTTGTATAAAGGCAAAGGGGACAAAAGAGAGTGCAAAAATTATAGGGGAATAAGTCTGTTGAGTGTACCTGGTAAAGTGTATGGTAGAGTTATTATTGAAAGAATTAAGAGTAAAACAGAAAGCAGGATAGCAGATGAACAAGGGGCTTTAGGAAAGGTAGGGGGTGTGTAGACCAAGTGTTTACAGTGAAACATATAGGTGAACAGTATTTGGATAAGGGTAAAGATGTTTTTGTGGCATTTATGGATTTGGAAAAGGCGTATGATAGGGTAGATAGGGGGCAATGTGGCAGATGTTGCAGGTGTATGGAATAGGAGGAAGGTTACTGAAAGCAGTGAAGAGTTTTTATGAGGATAGTGAGGCTCAGGTTAGAGTGTGTAGGAGGGAAGGGGACTATTTCCCAGTAAAAGTGGGCCTTAGACAAGGATGTGTGATGTCACCGTGGTTGTTCAATATATTTATAGATGGGGTTGTAAGAGAAGTGAATGCGAGGGTCTTGGCAAGAGGTGTTGGGCTAAAAGATAAAGAAGCAAATACAAAGTGGGAGTTGTCACAGTTGCTTTTGCTGATGACACTGTGCTTTGGGAGATTCTGAAGAGAAGCTGCAGAGGTTGGTGGATGAATTTGGTAGGGTGTGTAAAAGAAGAAAATTGAAAGTGAATATAGGAAAGAGTAAGGTGATGAGGATAACAAAAAGAATAGGTGACGAAAGATTGGATATCAGATTGGAGGGAGAGAGTATGGAGGAGGTGAATGTATTCAGATATTTGGGAGTGGACATGTCGGCGGATGGGTCTATGAAGGATGAGGTGAATCATAGAATTGATGAGGGGAAAAGGGTGAGTGGAGCACTTCGAGTCTGTGGAGACAAAGAACCTTGTCTATGGAAGTAAAAGGGGAATGTATGAGAGTATAGTTATACCAACGCTCTTATATGGGTGTGAAGCATGGGTGATGAATGTTGCAACGGAGAAGGCTGGAGGCAGTGGAGATGTCATGTCTGAGGTCAATGTGTGGTGTGAATATAATGCAGAGAATTCGGAGTTTGGAAATTAGGAGGTGCGGGATTACCAAAAGCGATTGTCCAGAAGCTGAGGAGGGTTGTTGAGGTGGTTTGGACATGTAGAGAGAATGGAACGAGACAGAGTGACTTCGAGTGTATAAATCTGTAGTGGAGGGAAGGCGGGGTAGGGGTCGGCCTAGGAAAGGTTGGAGGGAGGGGGTAAAGGAAGTTTTGTGTGCGAGGGCTTGGACTTCCAGCAAGCATGTGTGACGTATTTGATAGGAGTGAATGGAGGCATATGGTTTTAATACTTGACGTGCTGTTGGAGTGTGAGCAAAGTAACATTTATGAAGGGATTCAGGAAACCGGCAGGCCGGACTTGAGTTCTGGAGATGGGAAGTACAGTGCCGGCACTCTGAAGGAGGGGGTGTTAATGTTGCAGTTTTATAACTGTAGTGTAAAGCACCCTTCTGGCAAGACAGTGATGGAGTGAATGATGATGAAAGTTTTTCTTTTTCGGGCCACCCTGCCTTGGTGGGAATCGGCCGATGTGTTAATAAAAATAATAATAATAAAAAAATCACCTTTATCATTAATATATAAACTAATTGCTAACTTCTTATACTAATTGTTAAATTCTCAATGTTTAAATTCCAGTACCTAAATTTTGTAAACCTAACCTAACCTAACCTTACAATCTGTATATTCATTGTGTAGCTATTGAGTAAGACCTATCATAAGACTGCCTGAAAAGCCTAGGCATACCTAGGCATATTATTGGCCATCTTGTAATATCAACTTTAATGTATAACTTTAAGTACCCCCCACCTTGTATTACATGAAATAAAGAATTTGAATTTGAATTTGAATTTGAATAAGTAATGAGTGTACTGTACAGCCTCTCCTCACTTAACAACGGAGTTCTGTTCCTAAGACCACATCGGTAAACGAGTATGTTGCTAAGTGAGGAGAGGCTGTATATGCATTTTATCTCTCTACTGCACTTTAAATGTCGAAGTGGGTGGGGTGGCCAGGCGGGATACCATACCTCCCACACCTGACTTTCTACAAATAAATACTATTCGCCTCTCACCCTATATTAAGACCATTAAAACTACAAATATTTTAAGGTAAGTAAAGAGTGTACTGTATATGCATTTTATCGCTCTAGGGGGCTTTAAATGTCATAGTATATTACGTGTGGGTGGGTTGGCCAGGAGGGCTACTATACCTACCACACCTGACTTCTTACAATAAATACTACTTACCTCTCACCCTACATTAAGACTACAAATATTTTGAGGTAAGTAATGAGTGTACTGTGTATGTATTTTACTTTTTCTTGTTTTTAATGCCTAGTTCTATTGCTAACCTAATATATGTTAGTGTAAACTTGTTATCTGGCATTTATATACATTTATAAGTGGAAAAAATGGTGTTCTGCTTTCTGGTGATGTCCGCTTTCTGGCAGTAGCTTGGAACCTAACCTACCGTATAAGTGGGGCCCTACTGTATTATAGTACATAATACGTACTGTACTGTACTGTACTGTAAGACAGCAACAATGTTGGGGCTTTATACTATGTACAGTGGTACCCCGACTTACGATGGTCCCCAAACACACCCTTTTATGTAAGTTGATTTTTTTAAATGCTTTTGTAAGTGTAATTTTGGGGGTCTAAAAGGACTAGTCTATTTTACATCATTTCTTATGGAGATAAATTCGTTTGGTAATGGCACTTGAACAGCATTCTGGAATGAAAAAATATCGTAAGTCGGGGTACCACTGTACATCAATATCTTTGATTATTTTCTTACTAAGATTACTCATTTTTAATAGGTTCCCTGCATGTACTAACCTTTTCTTCAAGATTTCCTACGTGTCCAATGTAGAGGCGAATCACTTCAATTAGGGGCACAGCAAAATATATTGCAACCAGAATAAACTGGTAGAGGTTGGAAACATACTGAAACTATAAAGATTACGAGATTATTAGTAATTCTTATACAGTATTTGTTTTGTGCCTGTATTTTCAATCCTAGATAATGTGGATAAAGATAAATAATTACGTACAGTAGACTGTCATTTAGAACGAGTTTATGTGGCATGATTTGGGTATTGCACGATTGAAGAATTGCAGCACATTTTTATCTAACACTACGTAAAATTAACTTTACATGGTTAGCGGGAGGGAAAAAAATTTTGAGCATGCGGTTGCCCGCGGTGGGTTACACCATTGAGTCAGTGGGGGAGACCTACTGCTATCCCCTGCCCCCCTCACCCACCCACACCACCCTCCCAGCCTTCAGTTTGGTTCATACGCGTGCAGGACGACAATAATCGGGAAGCTCGCTGTGTTTATTTACATACATTTTCTCATTTTCATTGCATTTTGATAAATCTGCCAAGCAATCATGGCACCCAGTAAGCATACAAGTGTTCCTGCAAGTGACAAGAAAAGGTTTAAGCGTTCAAGTCTAGGAATTACCAAGAAAATCGAGATACAGTGGTACCCGAGTTTCGGCCATAATTCGTTCCAGAAGGCTGTTCGAATACCGTTACCGAACGAATTTGTTCCCATAAGGAATAATGTAAACTAGATTAGTCCATTTCAGACCCCCAAAAATACACTTACAAAAGCATTTACAATAATACACTTACATAATTGTTTGAGTTGGGAGCTGTTTGAAACTTGGGGTACCACTGTATTAGATAAGCTTAAGAGTGTTACTTTGTACACATAAAAGGAGGTAAACATAAGTTTGTGTGACTGCCTGACTGACTGACTGACTGACTTGACTGAATGACTTGACTGACTTAACTGACTGACTTTGACTTGACTGAATGACTTGAATGACTTGACTGACTGACTTGACTGAATGACTTGACTGACTGACTTGACTGAATGACTTGACTGAATGACTTGAATGACTTGACTGGCTGACTTGACTGACTGACTTGAGTGACTGACTTGACTGAATGACTTGACTAAATGACTTGACTGAATGATTTGACTGAATGGCTTGACTGAATGATTTGAATGACTGACTTGACTGAATGACTTGACTGACTGACTTGACTGAATGACTTGACTGAATGACTTGAATGACTTGAATGACTTGACTGGCTGACTTGACTGTCTGACTTGACTGAATGACTTGACTGACTTGACTGAATAACTTGACTAAATGACTTGACTGAATGACTTGACTGACTTACTAGTAGAATGACTTAAATTTAGACACTCCAGTACAACCATCGACTTCAGTTCCAGAACCTCTACCATCCACCTCAGCCCAGTAGGGCCACAGCATAACTCTCCATTCTCTTTACGATCATCCACAAACACCAACACCCACAATTTAAGGTAAGAAATACTATTATTTCTATTACATTTGTAGTCTTAAGCAGTAAAAACAACATAATACATCACAACAATAAACTACAATTACATATTCACTTTTATTTTTGTAAGATGTGGAGGCCTAAAAAAAAGTTGTTTGGCTTTTTTGGGGCTCTCAGGAACGTAACCCTATTTTTCCCATAAGTTCTTCAGTTTATCTAACACCATTTTACCTAACACGGCGTTTTTCAGGAACGTAACTATTGTGTTAAATGACGGTCTACTGTATATAATAAATGACAAAAAGCAGAAAGATTGGCACAGGGATAAAGAAGGTACCAAACAAAACCTACAAGAATCTCCAAGACAAATGCCTCCTTACTAGACCATATCTGGACAAACACTATATCCCCACTAAAAGCAGGCATAATCACAGATAACACCACTGACCACTATCCCATCTTTCTCATAACCAACTTATGTAAATTGCCCCAGGACATAACTAAGATCACCTTCTGACTACATGACGAGTCATCTGTTAATAACTTTATTTCAGCATTATACCTGGAGTACACCTGGAGAGAGTTCCAGGGGTCAACACCCCTGCGGCCCGGTCTGTGACCAGGCCTCATATTGGATCAGAGCCTGATCAACCAGGCTGTTACTGCTGGCCGCACGCAGTCCAACGTACCTGACAGTACCTGACCAGCCTGGCTGGTCAGGTACTGACTTTAGGTGCCTGTCCAGTGCCTGCTTGAAGACAGCCAGGGGTTTGTTGGAAATCCCCCTGATGTATGCTGGGAGGCAGTTGAATAGTCTTGGGCCCTTGACACTTATTGTGTTGTCTCTCAACATGCTAGTGGCACCCCTGCTTTTCATTGAGGGGAATGTTACATCGCCTGCCGAGTCTTTTGCTTTCGTAGGGAGTGACTCTCGTGTGCAAGTTTGGTACTAATCCCTCGAGAATTTTCCACATGTATATAATAATGTATCTCTCCCACCTGCGTTTTAGGGCGTACAGGTTTAGGAACTTCAAGCGTTCCCAGTAATTGAGGTGCTTTATCGCAGTTATGCGTGCCGTGAAGGTTCTCTGCACATTTTCTAGGTCAGCAATTTCACCTGCCTTGAAAGGTGCAGTTAGTGTGCAGCAATATTCCAGCCTAGATAGAACAAGCGACCTGAAAAGTGTCAACATGGGCTTGGCATCCCTGGTTTTGAAGGTTCTCATTATCCATCCTGTCATTTTTCTAGCAGATGCGATTGCTACGGTGCTATGGTCCTTGAAGGTGAGATCCTCTGACATGATCACTCCCAGGTCTTTGACATTAGTTTTTCACTCTATTGTGTGGTTGGAATTTGTTTTGTACTCGGATGACTGGCAAAACGAACTAGCAGACAACTTCGATATTGATGAATGTGTTAATAGTTTTTTTACAAAATACCCAAAACCTCTATAACATACATTGTCCAATAAAAACTAAGTAGATCACAGCAAAGAGACTAAACAGCCATTGGCTTACAAACACCATCCTCAAATCTATTGATATAAAACATCGATATGAAAAAAGTACAGAATGGGTCTAATAACAAAGGATCTTGCAAAACGTTTCATGTCACTACTAACCAATCTAATAAGGAGGTCAAAAAAACTGTATTATGAAAACAGATTTCATGATATAAAAGGCAATATGAAAACGACCTGGAAAACCTTATCTGAAATTCTAGGATCTAAAAAACTGTCACAAAACAGAATGATTAACTTAACTAAACCAGAAGACCCTCTCCTTCAGCCAACCAATACTGCCAACAACCTTAATGTCTTTTTCTCAACCATAGGAACACAGCTAGCAAGTAAAATCCCAAACTCAAACATTCAACCAAAAGACTACCTCACTGGCAACTACCCAAATACTCTATTTTTAGCCCCAACAAACCCTACTGAAATCTTGCTTATTATCAAAACACTAAAGAACAAAGCAGGAAACCTAAATAACTTACCACTACTCATGTATAAAAAAGCTTCTCATGTGTTGTCACCAATTATTGCAACTCTTTTTAACAAATCCATTGAATCTTCCACATTCCCATCCATACTCAAGACAGCAAGGGTCACCCCGATCCTCAAGGAGGTGATCCAACTGAATTGAACAACTATAGGCCTATATCAAACTTGCCCCTATCTAAAATCTTCGAAAAATTAATTCACAAACAAGTTTACTCCTACCTCGTAACCCACAACATACTCAACCCCTGTCAGTTTGGGCTCAGACCAAAAAAAAGTACTAATGATGCTATTATACATATGCTTGAACTAATATATTCTGCACTTGGAAAAAATGAATTTTCCCTAGGACTTTTCATAGACTTACGAAAAGCTTTTGATGCAGTTGACCATGACCTTTTGCACCTAAAACTCGCACATTACGGGGTCAGAGGACACACTCTCGTATCTTAGTAATAGAACCCAGTATGTATATACAAATGGAGCCAGCTCCACTACACAACCTATTCTTATTGGAGTCCCACAGGGAAGTGTCCTTGGCCCACTTCTCTTTCTCATTTACATCAATGACCTACCAAATGCATCTAATCTCCTTAAACCCATTTTATTTGCAGATGACACTACTTATGTCTTCTCTCACCCAAACCCAATCATACTAATAGACACTGTAAATGCCGAACTGCTAAAAATATCTACTTGGATGACCACCAACAAACTTACTCTCAATTTGGAAAGAACTTCAAATGTACAGCTAAACATATTGATAAATGGTTCACCCATTTCTAGACAGACAGAGGGCAAATTTCTAGGTCTCCACCTTGACTGCAGTCTCAAATTTCAGACACACATACAGCAAATTTCCAAGAAAGTCTCCAAAACAGTAGGTATCCTTTCAAAGATATGGTACTATGTACCCCAATCAGCTCTTCTAGCTCTGTACCACTCTCTCATTTACCCTTACCTCACCTATGGTATTTGTGCATGGGGTTCAACCACAGCAAATCACCTTAAGCCTTTAATAACCCAACAAAAAGTTCCAATACGATTGATTACCAACTCCTGCATTAGACAACACATTCCACCACTTTTCAAGGTGGTTAATATACAAACTATCCACACTTATTATTGTGCCTACTACATACACAGAACACTATACTCAAATATAAACCCTCCTCTCAAGCTGCTTCTTGATAACTATAACAATATAATAATAATATAATAATATTTTTATTTCATTGCATGTTTACATCGAGATTTTGTAATTACAATTATGAATTGAAGTGCAAAGAGAGCCACTATCATGCCATGGCATTATGGGCAGACTAAATCTAATGGCTTATAGACTACTTAATCCTTTGGGGGTCGGTGCCGTACTACTACGTTTTACGAGCAGGGGTCGGTGCCGTACTATTTTGCGTAAATTCTAGCGGCCTCAAATTAAGTGGGAAACGGCTGGTAGCCCTACATAGGAAAGAATGGGTCTGTGTGGTAGGTGTGCGCAGTATAAAAAAAATCCTGCACCACACACTGCATGAGAGAAAAAAAACTGACCATTTTTTTCGTTTAAAACAGTGACTTTGCAGTCTATTTTCGTATGGTATTTATTGATGTATTCTCGTTTCCTTGGTCTCATTTGATAGAATGGAAGATATATTACAGAAATAGAGATGATTTTGATTGGTTTGACAATGACAAGTACCTTGAAATTGAGCTCAAAGTAGCGAAAATGTTCGTTTTTTGACGATGTTCAAGAGTAAACAAATCACACCATGCGTCCAATACATATCAACTGACGAGTCTAATATTATAATAATAATAATAATAATTTTTATTTGGACATGATACAAAGAATTACATTTGGTTATTGAGATTACATGAGGTGTACATGCCAAAAGCCCCTAGTATGCAGGGCATTTTGGGCAGACTTAAAATTAACTTAAAACTAAATTGTAAGAATTTTTGTAGATAGTATACAATGAGTAAAGGTGAGTATTTAAGCTATGAAATTTGAACATAGTTTTGTACTTTTGTCTTCATTATAAAATTAATTAAATCAGATTAAACAAATTAAAGCAATAATAATAATAAAATAATAAAAAGTTATGGTTGATAATTTATAAAATAAGTAAAGTTGCATATCTAAGTTTTAAAGTTTGAATATAAGTTGAACATATCAATTAATTGTAGCAATTTATTGCAGCAATGCAACTCCTTGAGTGAGATAACAATTTTAAACAATTAATTGCATTGCAGTTAGTTTACGTGGTCATTATAATGTAAGTGTTGTGGGAATAATTAGCTAAGTAAGTATTATTCATAACAGGTTTTACATTCATTCATTCGTTCATTCATACATTACATTGACTTTAAAGTCAGGTTTTACGTTAAGTGATTATTCTACTTTGCTGGGAATGGTTGATATGGAGCAATTAGCTTTGGGTGAGAAGGTGGTTTTTTAGCATCGTTTTGAATTGGGGTACAGGTAGGGTTATTCATGCACAAGTGCTCTGATATTATTTATACCATTTTTACAATGTTGCAGTTGTATACATAACAGTAAATCTTCTATTTTTTGTGAGAATAAAAATTCAAAATGAAAAGCAAAAGTAATGTAAGAGGGGCCTGGAGACGTGACTAATGAACAGAGGAGATGTTATTTTAGTGCCAGGAATGTCTGCCTTGTTTATTCTGGACCCTATTTTGAAATTGGCATCGTTTGAAATTTGTGTGAAATTGGCCAAATTGCCATTTTCTGACCACTATTTTGGGTAGTTGAAATTGATAAATAGGCGGTTTCTTGTACTCAATCGATAGAAGAAATGGAGTTCTAGTGAAATAGCTATAATTGTAGTAGACTGAAACATTGGAATTTGCCGAAAATAAGGCTCAAAGTGGGCGAAATCACCGATGCGTAAATGTCATCGATACCACTAAATTCGCGAAAGCATAATTCCGTTAGTTTTCGATCAAATTTCATAATTTTTGTGGCGTTATGATCGGAAAAAGATTCTCTATCATTTCATAAGAAAATTTTTTTTTTTTTTTTTTTGCCAAAAATTTTCGATCCCAGGAATAGGTTTCCAAGAAGGCCTGTCGACCCCCAAAGGGTTAATACTAGACAAAGTGATTAAGTTTGTTATAGTTAAACATTAGCTTATGTTTATAGAAGATAACAAGTTTACTCAAATTACAATCTGAGGATATTACATTGTGACAAGTTGAAAGTGTTTTGTAGGATGATTATATCAATAGCAAATAATAATAATACTAATAATATAATAATATTTTTATTTCGTTGCAAGTTACAAGTATACATAGGTATTGGTAGTTACAATTATAAAACTGTAATGCAAGGAGAGCCACTGGCATGCCATGGCATTAGGGGCAGCTTAGTCTAAAGACTTATTCACTATGTACATAATACTAGAGAAATTTATTGAGTTTATTCTAGTTATATATTTTATTTAAAATTACAATATGATTATACTATACTATTAAAAAGACAATACTAGAGAAATTGGTTGAGTTTATTCTAGTTGTATATTTTATTTCAAATTACAATATGTTGATGCTATACTAGTAAAATAACAATACTAGAGAAATTTATTGAGTTTCTTCTAGTTATATATTTTATTTCAAATTAACAATATGATGATACTATACTATTAAAATGACAATGTGATGATATAAAATTGCAACAAGTGTTAAGGAGGATGACAATATAAAACTGAGATTATCTTTAGTAAAATAACATTGGGTGTGAAAGTTGTTACAGTATGAGTATTTAGTATAGGGTGAGTAGGTGATTTTTGAGAAGAGACTTGAATTGATTTTCCGACAAGGTTAACTTAATATTTACTGGTAATGAATTCCAGATTCTGGGGCCCATTATGGGAAAATAACACTGAGCAGACGGAAGGAGGGGAGAGGATGGAGTAGTATGCTAGTGTTTGGAAGGGAAATCCCCTTCCATTAACACTGCAGGTGGCAAGTTCTTTTCTGGGGTTACTGGCCTTTTTCTTTGAATGCTACACTCCCTGCATGAATGCTACACTCCCTGCATGAATGCTACACTCCCTGCATGAATGCTACACTCCCTGCATGAATGCTACACTCCTGCATGAGATGCTACACTCCCTGCATGAATGCTACACTCCTGCATGAATGCTACACTCCTGCATGAATGCTACACTCCCTGCATGAATGCTACACTCCCTGCATGAATGCTACACTCCCTGCATGAATGCTACGCTCCCTGCATGAATGCTACACTCCCTGCATGAATGCTTCACTCCCTGCGTCCCTGCTACACTCCCTGCATGAATGCTACACTCCCTGCATCCCTGCTTCACTCCCTGCATGAATGTTACACTCCCTGCATGAATGCTACACTCCCTGCATGAATGCTACACTCCCTGCATGAATGCTACACTCCCTGCATGAATGCTACACTCCCTGCATGAATGCTACACTCCCTGCATGAATGCTACACTCCCTGCATGAATGCAACACTCCCTGCATGAATGCTACACTCCCTGCATGAATGCTTCACTCCCTGCGTCCCTGCTACACTCCCTGCTACACTCCCTGCATGAATGCTACACTCCCTGCATGAATGCTACACTCCCTGCATGAATGCTACACTCCCTGCATGAATGCTACACTCCCTGCATGAATACTACACTCCCTGCATCCCTGCTTCACTCCCTGCATGAATGCTGCACTATCTGCATGAATGCTACACTCCCTGCATGAATGCTACACTCCCTGCATGAATGCTACACTCCCTGCATGAATACTTCACTCCCTGCTACACTCTTTACCACAGGCTTGGCACTAGGAGCTTTCTTGGGGCCCATGGTGGCTTATTTAGCAGTTGCAAGCACTAAAAACGGTGCAATAATGACAATACATGTATACTGGTATGAATGCGTGGGTGGTGGTCGCTCTCACTTGTAAACAATAGCACTGACGCTCCGTGGAGTGCCCGGGACCGGCTGGGCCACGCGTATGCGTCCGGGACGAATAGCCAACTCATCCAACTCCGAGCGGCTTGTCTAATACCGAGCCAAAATTCTCATTAAAAAACCTGTCGAACACCGATTTGGACGACCTCTGACGCCGTCTAACACCGGGGGTTGACTGTATTTAGTTTAGGGTGAGTAGGTGGTTTTTGAGAAGTCTTAAATTGATGTTTAGACCAGGTTGTTTTAGTATTTACTGGTAATGAATTCCAGATTTTGGGGCCCTTTATGTGCATAAACTTTTTACACAGGGTGATATGGACACGGAGTATATAAAAAAGTGATCTGTGTCTTGTGTTATGGTCATGGGTCCTGTTAAAGTTGGTGAGGAGAATTTTGAGTGGAGGGTTTATATTTGAGTGTATAGTTCTATGTATGTAGTAGGCACAAGAATAAGTGTGAATGTTCTTTACGATGAGTAGTTTTAGACTTTTGAATATTGGTGGAGTATGCTGTCTAGAGTGGGAATTTGTTATCATTCTGACTGCAGCCTCTTGCTGGGTTATGAGTGGTCTAAGGTGATTTAATGTTGTTGATCCCCATGCACAAATTCCATAGGTGAGATAAGGGTAGATGAGTGAATGATACAGTGCAAGGAGAGCTGATCGAGACACATAGTAGCATATCTTTGATAGTATGCCTACTGTCTGAGATTTTCTTGGAAATTTGTTGTATGTGTGTTTGGAATTTGAGGCTACTGTCAAGGTGGATTCCTAGGAATTTTCCCTCTGTGAGTCTTGTGATGGGTGATCCATTGAGCGTTATGTTAAGTGGAACATTTGTAGCTCTGTTTCCAAACTGAATGAAATAGGTTTTGTCAGTATTGAGAGTAAGCTTATTAGTCGTCATCCAGGTAGATATTTTCTGTAATTCAGCATTAACAGTGTTGGCCAGTATGACTGGGTTTGGGTGAGAGAAGACATATGTAGTGTCATCTGCAAATAATATGGGTTTGAGTAGTTGTGATGCATTCGGTAGGTCACTGATGTAAATGAGGAACACAGAAAACACAGCCATAATACGAGACACAAATCACTCTTCAATATCCCTCGTGTCCATCTCTCCCTATGCAAAAATGCTATGCATGTAAAGACACAAAGACATCTTACCAGTGTCACAGACACCCTTACCAGTGTCACAAGACACACTTCTTACCAGTGTCACAAGACACACTTCTTACCAGTGTCACAAGACACACTTCTTACTAGTGTCACAAGACACACTTCTTACCAGTGTCACACTTCTTATCACACTAAAGGACCCCTGTGTGCAAATCAGTTTAAGGCCCTACTAAGAAATCACCTAATCACCCAAAATTAACCAGATAAGCCATACATAATACCTACCAGTTACTCAAAAGCTACTCATATTGTGCTGAGGATTGCTCAACCACTTACCCACTATGTATACTTCAAAATTAAGATGTCTAAATTTCATTGTTTTAAATAGTACTAAATTGTAATACATCATATTGTAAATTGTTTTAAATTGTTCTATTGTAATATGTACTGTAATCATTATAAACTAATTCAATAGTGTAATTATTCTCTACTATACTTATCAAAGCAATGTAGCATTACCTAAAAGAATATTTAATTCTCTTGTTAACAGCAAATGTTTTTTGTTTTTTGGTAATTGCAACAGCTTATTTCTCAACGTGCCACTTATGATTGCAATTATCGATCCTGATATCAACCTCTTATTGAACTGCACAAATAATCCTAACAGTAATTGACATTACTACACTGCTAGTCAGGCTAAAACTCTACTCAGTGTCAGCAAGAACAGCAAGACTCGGCAGGCGATGTAACATCCCCCCAATGAAAAGCAGGGGCCCAAGACTGTTCAACTGCCTCCCAGCATACATCAGGGGGATTACCAACAACCCCTGGCTGTCTTCAAGCAGGTACTGTGAACAGGCACCTAAAGTCGGTACCTGACCAACCAGGCTGTGGTTCGTACGTTGGACTGCGTGCAGCCAGCAGTAACAGCCTGGTTGATCAGGCTCTGATCCAACATGAGGCCTGGTCACAGACCGGGCCGCAGGGGCGTTGACCCCTGGAACTCTCTCCAGGTATTAGATCTTTGAGTAAACACTATGATGACCTTGCATTACTGAAGTCTCTAAATGCTACTATAACTTTTATTATTCTTACTGAAACCTGGCTCAAACAAGATTTGACAGACATATTTACCATACCTGGTTACACAGCCATACATAACTGTAGGCCTGACCAACCAGGAGGCACTGCCATCTATTACTCTGATGAATTGGAATGTATGAAATCAACTTGAACAAGGGACAAAAATGGCGAATACATAATAGCTAAATTCACATAAAAAAAACTTAAGAAACCTATAACAGTTGGAGCAATCTACAGACTACCACACTCTAATACATACACTTTTAGTAGTAACCTTAGAAACATGATAACTGAGTCAGAGTTGATAAACACCACCTGATACTTACAGGAGACTTCAACATAAACCTCATCCAAGCAACTGACCCTCCAGTAGCTGATTTCACAAACACTATGAACAACTGCTTGTTGCTACCCTCTATAACTAAGCCAACAAGAATCTCTGAGACAAGTGCCTCATTACCTGACCATATCTGGACCAACACGATATCCCCATTACAAGCAGGTATAATCACAGACAACACTACAGACCACTACCCCACTTTTCTCATAACCAACTTATGTAAATTGCCTCAAGAAACGAGAAAGATCTCATTTCGCCTGCATGATGAGACATCGGTAAACAATTTAATATTAGCACTAAGTGACATTGATTGGCAGCAAGAGCTAGCTGACAGCAATAATATTGACAAAGATGTCAAATTTTTTTACATAAAACCCTAAACCTCTATAACATGCATTGTCCAATCAAAACGAAGCAGATCACGGAAAAGAGACTAAACAGCCCATGGTTAACAAATAGTATCCTCAAATCTATTGATAAAAAGCACCAACTTGAAAAGCAGTTCAGATTAGGCCTGATTACTAAAGAGGTGGCTAAATGATACACATCAATAATCACAAAACGAATACGAAAATCAAAAGAAATGTATTACGAAAATAGATTTATTGAAATAAAAGGCGATATGAAAAGTACCTGGCAAACCCTCTCCAAAATTTTGGGCTCTAGGAAATCGTCTGGAAACAGAGAGATAAATTTAACTAAATCAGATGAACCTCACATACAACCTATTGACACGACCAACAAATTATCTTCTTCTCTACTGTAGGATCAAAGCTAGCAAGTAAAATTCCTAGCTCAAATACCCAGCCAAAAGACTACCTCACTGTCAACTACCCAAATACTATATACGTATCTAGCTCCAACTAATTCTACTGAAGTCTTACTCATCATTAAATCATTAAAAAACAAAGCAGAAAATCTGAATAACTTGCCACCATTCATATATAAAAAAGCTGCACATGTGCTGTCACCCATTATTGCAACAATGTTTAACAAAACTGTAGCGTCCTCAACCTTCCCATCTATACAATAGGGCCCCGCTTTATGGCGTTTCTCCTTACGGCGTTCTGCTAATACAGCGATTTCAAATTATGACCAAAATTTTCTATACGGTGAGCGGTCTTTCAAATACGGCGAGCGCCACCTGGTTTGTTTACATTCTCTGTGAGCACATCTCTCTATTATGTAATAATAATCACTCTTGGGCACATTAAATGTCTTATTTTACGTCAATATAGACATTTTCATTAATCCATCTATGATATTTTGCTTTCCATTTTGAATTTTTATTCTCACAAAAAATAGAAGATTTACTGTTATGTATACAACTGCATCATTGTAAAAATGGTATAAATAATATCAGCGCACTTGTGCAAGAATATTAGACTCTCCAGTTGATGTGAATTGGACGCATGGTGTGATTTGTTTACTCTTGAACATTTTCGCTACTTTGCGCTCAGTTTCAAGGTACTTGTCATCGTGAAACCAGTCAACATTATCTCTATTTCTGTAATATATCATCTATTCTATAAAATGAGACTAAGAAAACGAGAATACAAGCATAAATACCATACGAAAATAGACTGCAAAGTTGCTGTTTTAAACCAAAAACACGGTCAGAGTTTTTTTTTCCTCATTATGCACTGTGTGGTGCAGGAATTTTTTATACTGCGCACTGACCGCACAGACCCATTCTATCACATCTAGGCCTAACAGCCTGTTTCTGCTTGATTTGAGGACACTAGAATTTTGGCGTACTAGTACGACCATAACCCCAGGGCATAAGCCGTACTAGTACGACCAAAACCCCGAAAGGGTTACTACTAATAATAATCACTCTCAGGCACATTAAATGTCTTATTTTACGTTAATATAGACATTTCCATTAATCCATCTATGATATTTTTTTCAAAATTATGTAATAAACATGCTACGTAACATATAAGCATGATACATACACCCACAGTATAAAAATTGACATAAATATGAGATTTGTTTACCAAGTGATTTGTAGGAGAGTTGGAAGAATTACGTTTTCTCTAGTCAAACACCAGTTACATAACTGTAGAAAAATATTCCTTTCATATACCTTCACTTATCTATAGCTATTCACGACCCTTGTGGGTTTAGCACTTCTTTTTTATGATAATAATGATAATAATAATAATAATAATAATAATAATAATAATAATATCATTCACTCTAAAAATAATGGTGTGTTGCATGAGAATGGGAGTGTTGTTGTTTATTTATTCTGTACTAACTTGTCAGAGCATCATTCCTTCTAAAAATGATGTTACATGAGAATGGAAGTGTTGGTCTTTATTTATTCTACTGTACCACTGTGGAGACAACTTGTACATGTAAGGTGTTTGTATGAACGTGTATGAACCATAACCAGATGTTTTGTCTATTTGTTTACATAGTGCTCTTCGTGGGTGGGGTGGCTAGGCCGGCTACCATACCTCCCTCCCACACTTGACTTTCTACAAATAAATACTTTTCACCTCTCACCCTACATTAAGACTACAAATATTTTAAGGTAAGTAATGAGTGTAGTATATATATGCATTTTATCGATAAATGGTTCCCCTGCATCAAGACACACTGAGGGTAAATTTCTAGGTCTTCTCCTTGACTGTAATCTTAAATTTCATTTCCACATCCAACACATATCCAAGAAAATTTCCAAATCAGTAGCAATCCTTTCCAAGATACGATACTATGTACCACAAACAGCACTCCTTACCCTATACCACTCTTTAATATCCTTACCTCACCTATAGTATTTGTGTCTGGGGATCAACCACAGTCAACAACAAGCTGCTGTGCGGTTGATTACCAGTTCCTGTGCTAGACAGCACACCCCACCACTTTTCAAAAGCCTGAACTTGCTAAATATATGAGACATACACTCATATTATTGTGCCTTCTACATATACAGAACATTAAATTCTACTATAAACCCTCCACTTAAACTACTCACTGACAGTTACAACAGAATGCACAGTCACAATACAAGGCACAAGGCACTCTTCAACATCCCTCGTGTCAGTCTCACACTATGCAAAAATGCTATGCACATAAAGGGCCTGAAGATCTGGAACTCGCTACTGGAACCAGTAAAGGATCCCCTGACTACTTATAAATTTAGGACTTTGCTAAAAAATCATCTCATCTCTCAATTCTAACCAAATTAACCAAACAACTAACTAGTTATTTTATGTGGCCTCTATACTTTTAAACTTCTGCCAGTCCATGAAATATTACTGACTGAACCATTAATTGTAATATTTTTTATTATGTGCATTAGTATTAAGATTAAATATGATTGTAATCAAGTAAACCACTTGTCTAGTTTTAAGTAATTACTATGTACTATCATCTTGTCTAGTTTTAAGTAGTTACTATGTATTAGGATTAGTCTGCCTGAAATGCCCCGGCATGATAGTGGCTTTCTTTCTACTTAGCAAACCTAAATTGTAATTACATATTGTAACCTTTACAAAGAAATAAACCTTTACTTTACTTTACTTGTACTCACTGTAACTTATCTAATGACCATATGAACCATTATTGCCTTCCTAGTCTTAAGTTAATGTTTAAGTTTGCCCAAAATGCTCTGCATACTAAGGGGCTTTTGGCATGTACACCCAACTATTATATTACTCTGTACAACCATGTATCATGTCAAAATAAACTTTTTATTCTTATTCTTATTCTAAGTACAGTGGAACCCCGAGTTTCGGCCGTAATCCGTTCTAGGAGCTAGGCCTAAAGTCGAAGCGGCCGAAAGTCGAAGCAATATTTCCCATAAGAAATAATGGAAATACAATTAATCTGTTCAAGACACCCAAAAATATTCACAAAAAAATACATTTTTTTAAAGAATAACTATAGTTTTACATACACACAGCACAGATAAATGTGTATAAAGTAATAAATTTATAATTAAACATTGAAAAAAAAAATTAAAATAACATTACTTTGGAAGGGAAATCCCCCTCCATAAGGACTTCAGGTAACAAGTCCCTCTCTGGGGTTACTTCCCTTTGTCTTTTAATACCACTAGGACTAGCACTAGGACTAGACCCATGTCGCACAAAATAACTGTCAAGAGTGCTCTGTTTCTGGCGCCTCTTTAAGATATCCCTAAAATGGGACATTGTTTTGTCACTGAACATGTTGCAAATATGGGTTGTTTCAGCTTGCTCAGAGTGGTATTTCTCCACGAAGCTTTGCAGCTTATTCCACATATGTCCTTAAGCACTGAAGAAGACACCTCCTTCACTCCCTCTTCCTCCTCCTGTGAAGCAAGTTCTTCAACTGTGGTCTGATGCTGTTGCAGATGAAGCTCTTGCAGCTCTTCAGTGGTTAGCTCTTCATTGTGGTCCTGCACTAACTCTTCCACATCCTTGCCACTCACCTCCAACCCCAGGGACTTGCCCAATGCCACAATACCTTCCACAACAGGCAGAGGGTCAGGGTCAGCCTCAAACCCTTCAAAATCCCTCTGGACGACACAATCTGGCCACAATTGTCTCCAAGCAGAGTTCACAGTCCTGGAAGTCACTCCCTCACAAGCCTTACCTATAAGGCTTATGCAATGGAGGATACTGAAGTGATTCCTCCAGAACTCTCTTAGGGTCAACTCAGTGTCTGAGGTCACTTCAAAGCACTTTTCAAACACTGCTTTTGTGTAGAGTTTTTTGAAGTTAGAAATGACCTGCTGGTCCATGGGCTGGAGGAGAGGAGTGGTGTTAGGAGGCAAGAACTTCACTGTGATGAACTTGAAGTCCCTAGACAAATAGTCTGAAAAGTTTGGAGGATGAGCAGGAGCATTGTCCAGTACCAGGAGGCACTTGAGTCCCAATTTCTTTTCCTGGAGATATTTTTTCACACTGTGGCCAAAGACTTGATGAACCCACTCTATGAAAATTTGCCTTGTGACCAATGCCTTATTATTAGCTTTCCAGAACACACACAATCTATCCTTGACGACATTGTTTTTCTTGAACACTCTGGGATTATCTGAGTGATACACGAGAAAAGGCTTCACTTTAAAATCCCCACTAGTGTTAGAACAAAACAAGAGAGTTAGCCTGTCTTTCATAGGCTTGTGTCCTGGCAATGCCTTTTCCTCCTGAGTAATGTGGGTAATGTTGGGCATTTTCTTCCAAAACAGGCCTGTTTCGTCACAATTAAACACTTGTTGGGGTTCAAATTTTTCAGTGTCTACGTACCCCTTAAATTCATTCACAAATTTTTCAGCCGCACGTTTGTCTGAACTGGCTGCCTCACCATGCCTTATCACACTGTGTATGTCACTACGCTTCTTAAATCTGTCAAACCAGCCTCTGCTGGCCTTAAAATCACTAACACTAACATCAGCACTGGTTCCAGGCATTTTCTTGACAAGATCTGTGTGCAACTGCCTTGCCTTTTCACATATGATGGCCTCGGAAATACTATCACCTGCTATCTGTTTATTGTTTATCCACACCATCAACAATTTCTCAACCTCTTCCACTGTTTTTGATCTATTTTTGCCAAACATGTCAACACCTTTTGCAACATCAGCTTCCTTCAGTTCTTTTTTTCTCTTTGCCAGGATAGAAGTGATAGTAGATTTGTTTTTTCTGTACATCCTGGCAAGCTTCCCCACACGTACGCCACTCATATTTTTCTACTATTTCTTTCTTCAGTTCTATGGTGTTCCTCATTTTCTTTACCACAGCGGTGCCACTAGGAAGCTTCTTTGGACCCATAGTAACTTATTTCACAGTCACAATCAATAAATAATCACTAAACACAATAAATTTATTGTGAAATGTTTGGATGAGCACGCAGGGTAATGTTCACTCAAGGGTTAACAATGCTAGACTGGCTCACAGCGCCTGCACGGCGAGGCGTGCAAGCACAGGCAAGTGGACAGGTCTGGTACGCTGGCCGAAAGTCGGGGCAACAGCCGAAAATCGGGGCAAAATTAGGCCGAAAAAAGCGACTGAAACTCGAAGCGGCTGATAATTGTGGTGGCCGAAACTCGGGGTTTCACTGTACAATGGAGTTGGTGCTGGTGCCAAATATACAGTACTAATAGAATACATACTGTGTGATTTTTAACACACTGACCATTTTCTTATTTACTCCTTGGACTGCTGTTATCTACTATCCTACCCTACTACCAATGCATAAACATGTAAATTTAAAAAAATATGCATCGAATACAATGAACCATAAAACTCATCATCATATACACCATTCTTAAAATGCTTGATTTATTGCAGATACACGTGGGAATAACTAAAAGCCATAGATGAAATTGAAAGAAACCCAAAGTAATTCTTTTCTTATGCCAAAACAAAGTCGAGAACAACATCCAGTATTGGGCCCCTACTAAAACGAGATGTGTCTTACACAGATGACAGCAAGGAAATGAGTGAGTTACTAAAGTCCCAGTATGACTCAGTTTTTAGTGAGCCGCTAACCAGACTAAAAGTTGAAGACCTAAATGAATTTTTTATGAGAGTGCCACAGAACCTGGTAGACGCAAGCCTATCTGACATTACCCTGACGCCACATGACTATGAAAAGGCGATAAAGGACATGCCCATGCACTCCGCTCCAGGCCCCGACTCATGGAACTCAGTGTTCATCAAGAACTGCAAGAAGCCCCTATCACGTGCTTTTAACATCCTATATAGAGGGAGCATGGACACTGGGGTCGTCCCGCAGTTACTAAAAACAACAGACATAGCCCCACTCCACAAAGGCGGCAGTAAAGCAATGGCAAAGAACTACAGTGGACCCCCGAGTTTCGTAAAAACTTCACTCCTGAAGTCTGCTCAAACACCATTACCGAATGAATTTACTCCCTTAAGGAAAAATGTCACGTAGGTTAGTCTATTTCAGACCCCCAAAAATACACTTCCACAAGCACTTACAATATTATACTTACATAATTGTACGATTTCCGGGGTTTACGAAACTCGGGGGTCCACTGTACAGACCAATAGCGCTAACGTCCCATATCATAAAAATCTTTGAAAGGGTTCTAAGAAGCAAGATCGCCACTCATCTAGATAACCATCAATTACACAACCCAGGGCAGCATGGGTTTAGAGCAGGTCGCTCCTGTCTGTCCCAACTACTGGACCACTATAACACGGTCCTGGATGCTCTAGAGGACAAACAGAATGCAGATGTTATATACACAGACTTTGCAAAAGCCTTTGACAAGTGTGACCATGGTGTGATAGCACACAAAATGCGTGATAAAGGAATAACAGGAAAAGTTGGTAGATGGATCTATAATTTCCTAACAAGTAGAACACAAAGAGTAGTAGTCAACAGAGTAAAGTCTGTGGCAGCTAATGTGAAAAGCTCTGTTCCACAAGGCATAGTACTCGCTCCCATCCTGTTCCTCATCCTCATATCGGACATTGACAGGGATATAAGCCACAGTGCCGTGTCTTCCTTTGCAGATGACACCCGAATCTGTATGACAGTGTCCACCGTTGAAGACACTGCAAGACTCCAACCAGACATAAACCAAATCTTTAAATGGGCTGCAGAAAACAATATGAAGTTCAATGATGAGAAATTTCAATTACTCAGATACGGAAAACATGAGGAAATTAAAATCTCATCGGAGTACAAAACTAATTCCAACCACACAATAGAGCGATAAACTAATGTCAAAGACCTGGGAGTGATCATGTCAGAGGATCTCACCTTCAAGGACCATAACACCGTAGCAATCGCATCTGCTAGAAAAATAACAGGATGGATAATGAGAACCTTCAAAACCAGGGATGCAAAGCCCATGTTGACACTACAAATCGCTTGTTATATCTAGGCTTGAATAATGCTGCACACTAACTGCACCTTTCAAGGCAGGTGAAATTGCTGACCTTGAAAATGTGCAGAGAACCTTCACGGCACGTATAACTGCGATAAACCACCTCAATTACTGGGAACGCTTGAAGTTTCTAAACCTGTACTCCCTAGAACGCAGGCGGGAGAGATACATTGTTATATACACGTGGAAAATTCTCGAGGGATTAGTACCGAACTTACACACGAAAATCACTCCCTACGAAAGCAAAAGACTTGCCAGGCGATGTAACATCCCCCCAATGAAAAGCAGGGGTGCCACTAGCACGTTGAGGGACAACACAATAAGTGTCACGGGCCCAAGATTGTTCAACTGCCTCCCAGCATACATAAGGGGGATTACCAACAAACCCCTGGCTGTCTTCAAGCAGGCACTGGACAGGCACCTAAAGTCGGTACCTGACCAGCCAGGCTGTGGTTCGTACGTTGGACTGCGTGCGGGCAGCAGTAACAGCCTGGTTGATCAGGCTCTGGTTCAACATGAGGCCTGGTCACAGACCGGGCCGCAGGGGCGTTGACCCCTGGAATTCTCTCCAGGTAAACTCCAGGTAACACGAATATCAGAAATACCGCATCTTTTTCATGGTTTGGCAAAACTATAATAGTACTGTACTGCATATTGGCTGTGCTAGAACCTTTAAAGAGGCTTCAAAAATGATACGTACTTAAGCATAAACCTCTTTTTTAAAAAAAGGACACTTTACAAATCAGATACAGTGGAACCTCATTTTTCAGCCACTGCGTTTATTGGCCGATTCGTATTTAGGCTGGTTTTTCGGCGGAAATTTTGCTCCTTATTTTGGCAGTTGCCTCGTACATCGGCAGTATTAGACGCGTCACCCTGCCTCCTACCGGGACGCCGTGCTTAGGTGAGTCAGTCTCCCTTTGTCTGTCAGCGAGTGAGCATATACTCCACGCATTCATCCAAACATTTCCTTAAAATCCATTGTTTTTGGTGGTTTTTTATTAAGTGCGACTGTGAAATAAGTCACCATGGGCCCCAAGAAAGTTCCTAGTAAAGTTCCTTTGGTAAAGAAAGTGAGAAACACGATGGAATTTAAGAAGGAAGTAACAGAAAAATATGAGCGGTGTGCGGGGGCTGGGTACCTGCTGAATCTATTGTGGCATTGGGAAAGTCCATGGGGTTGGATGTGAGTGGCGAGAATGTGGAAGAGTTGGTGGAGGACCACAGGGAAGAGCTAACCACTGAAGAGCTGCAACACCTTCAACTGGAACAGCAACAGACCACAGCTGAGAAACTTGCTTCAGAGGAGGAGGAAGAGAGAGGGAAGGAGGTGCCTTCTTCAGAGATTAAGGAGATTTGTGCAATGTTGAGTAGGGTGCAAGCTTTTGCTGAGAAATATCACCCTGACCAAGCTGAAACAAGCCATATCTACAACATGTTCAGTGACAAAACCTTGTCCCATTTTAGAGAAATCTTAAAGAGACGCCAGAAACAGAGCACTCTGGACAGTCATTTTGTGCGACAGGGGTCCAGTGACTCTCAAGCTGGTCCTAGTGGCATTAAAAGACAAAGAAGGGAAGTAACCCCAGAGAGAGCTTTGATACCTAAAGTCCTTATGGAGGGGGATTCCCCTTCCAAACAATAAACTACTCCCTCTCTCCTCCTCCCTGTCTTCCATAAGCCAACAAGAGTCTTCAATAATGATATGTAATAGTGATTTAAATGTTCTTAATTTATTTTATTTAGTTCTCATTGTTTTGTGTATGTAAAACTATAATTAATCTTTAAAAAATGTATTTTTTTGTGAATATTTTTGGGTGTCTGGAACGGATTAATTGTATTTACATTAATTCTTATGGGAAATATTGCTTTGAATTTAGGCCAACCTTCTGGAACGGATTACGGCCGAAAAACGAGGTTCCACTGCACTTAGTAAACAGACTACAGTATGGGTGGGGTCAGAACTCATGGCAAGTTAGAACTCAGGCCAGTGTTTAAGCCACTGGGCCAGCTAATAGTATGTACTAACCTTTAAAGTCATCATGACAAGTGAAGTCACCAACCAACATGGAAAGAAAAGTGCCGAGAAATATATAACCATCTGAAGTGACAGACTGGATACCACTTCATTTCCTGGAGAATAAATGGAGAAATAAGCATTAAACAATTATACATTACATGTAATACAGCCTGAATGGCAACATCCCAATGAAGCTAGCTCATTCTTACAAGACAATGAAAAGCATTAATAAGGAATTTCTAAAAAGAGTACAATGACCTAGAGAGAGAATAACCCTAAGAAGATACTTTTCTTAACAAGCCTTTGTGGAAGCAATAGTAGCGAATATAGTTGCCCTCATGTGTTGGTTTCCTGCAGATTATGAATTCTAAGTTAGCATTGCACACTAACTGCACCTTTCAAGGCAGGTGAAATTGCTGAACTAGAAAATGTACAGAGAACCTTCACGGCACGCATAACTACAATAAGCCACCTCAATTACTGGGAACGCTTGAAGTTCCTAAACCTGTACTCCCTGGAACGCAGGCGGGAGAGATACATTATTATATACACTTGGAAAATCGTAGAGGGATTAGTACCAAACTTGCACATGAGAGTCACTCCCTACGAAAGCAAAAGACTCGGCAGACGATGTAACATCCCCCCAATGAAAAGAAGGGGTGCCACTAGCACGTTGAGAGACAACACAATAAGTGTCAGGGGCCCAAGACTGTTCAACTGCCTCCCAGCATACATAAGGGGGATTACCAATAGACCCCTGGTTGTCTTCAAGCGGGCACTGGACAGGCACCTAAAGTCGGTGCCTGACCAGCCAGGCTGTAGTTTGTATGTTGGACTGTGTGCGGCCAGCAGTAACAGCCTGGTTGATCAGGCTCTGATCCAACATGAGGCCTGGTCACAGACTGGGCCGCAGGGGCGTTGACCCCTGGAACTCTCTCCAGGTAAACTCCAGGTATAGTGAGTATATCCAAGAAAGGGAGCCATCCATCCTTTTCTCATTCAATTTGATGCTTGATATTAAGTTGAGTTAATCAAAGAAAGTGTTGAGGTCACCAAGTTGTTCAGCTGTTACTGGACCCACCACATGACTAGCTGAAGTTGAGCTAGTTTCTGGACCTACCACATGTATAGTTGAAGGAGCAGAGCTACAGTTTCTGGACTTACTACATGTCTAGCTGAAGAAGTTGAGCTACACTTCTTGATCTACCATATCCCTAGCTGTTTGAGGAAGGTTGACAAATAGATAAGAGAGATGAGTAGTGGCCAGATGTGGTGGACCTGCAAGGTAAAAGGAAGGTGGTTGTTATCACGTTTTACAGTCAGTTAGGACAGGGAGGTGGATTGTTTTACTGCAAACCACATTTACTAGAGACACCCATCACACATTATGGATTTCCTGTTATATTACATTACACATAATGAGTTTCATCCTTGAGGTATTGTACAGTTGGGCCCCAACTTGTGATTTTCCACCTTAAAATGCTCTACACTTATGATACTGGCATTTTTGAAGCAATTACTGTAATTGTGAATGCTGATCTGCAATTATGATCACTGCAAATATTCAAAGAAATTTTAAATGGATAATTTTTAAGTTCGTATAATAAATAAATTCTTTGCATATGTTCATTTTCATACATATACAGAGCTCACAACACAGTATAATCAGCCTTATTATAATTATTATATTCATAAGGAAGTGCTAAGTCCATGAGGGTTACAAATAGCCTGTTAGAGAATGGAGAGGCCTTCACAGGACAATGAAAATGAGATCAACTAGAAGCTACAGTAAAGAAACACTGGTATACGTATAGGCTACACCATTGTGATTGGACTATGATAACAAATTGCATGAACATAAATGATGCCTGGGAAACATTCAAAACCATGTTCACTGCCATCCTTGATAATACTGCACCAGTTAAAGAGGTTAGGATTAAACAAAGAACTAAACCCTGGATAACTGCTGAGATACTAGATAATATCAAATTCAGGGATCAGTTGTTAAAAAGATTTATGGGCAAACAGGCAGGATATTACAATGCTAAATGAATTCCAAAGGGTAAGGAACAGAGTGCAGAGGCTTATAAAAGGAGCAAAGGCAAGGAGCTATTGCTCAAAAATAAAAAAATACAAGAACAACTCCAGAAAGCCATAAACCCATATATAGATTTAACAGAGTGCTAAATATCGATAACGAGGTATGTCATAGAACAACTAAAGTGGCAAACTGTTTCAATTCATTCTATACAATTGTTGTATCAACATTAATAAGTAAAATACTGGTTGCATTAAATACCTTTAATACAGATTCCAATAAATTTAAAACTTACTACAGTAATAAAGACATCACCCTAAACAGTTGCCAACTAGTAGGTGTAGCTTATGACTTCGTTCTAAAAGAACTAAGTATGTACTGTAATTTAAACCCAACTTAAAGTACCAGGCCAGAAAACATCCCAGCCAAAATCCTAAAAGATGGCGGCTCAGAATTTCCAATCCCCATTGCGTATACAGTAGGGCCCTGCTTTTCGGCGTTTCACCTTACGGCGTTCCGTTCATACAGCGTGTTCAAATTATGACCAAAACTTTCTATACGGTGAACGGTCTTTCAAATACGGCGCGCGCCACCCGGTTTCTTTACATTTTCCGTGAGCACATCTCTCTATTATGTAATAATCACTCTTGGGCACATTAAATGTCCTATTTTACATCAATATAGACATTTTCATTAATCCATCTATGATATTTTCTTCAAAATTATATAAGAAACACGCTACATAGCATATAAACATGCTGTTTATATGCTATGGAGGTGTTGCCGGGCAGAGGGAAAATATTACATAATGCCAATAATAATCACTCTTGGGCATATTAAATGTCTTATTTTACGTTAATATAGACATTTTCATTAATCCATCTATGATATTTTCTTCAAAATTATATAAGAAACACGTTACATAGCATATAAACATGCTGTTTATATGCTATGGAGGTGTTGCCGGGCAGAGGGAAAATATTACGTAATACTAATAATAATCACTCTTGGGCACATTAAATGTCTTATTTTACATTAATATAGACATTTTCATTAATCCATCTATGATATTTTCTTCAAAATTATATAAGAAACACATTACGAAGCATATAAACATGCTGTTTATGTGATATGGAGGTGTTGCCGGGCGGAGGGAAGACATTACGTAATACAGTGGTACCTCGACTTACGAGCAGCTCCCAACTCGAACAATTATGTAAGTGTATTTCTGTAAGTGCTTTTGTAAGTGTAATTTTGGGGGTTTGAAACAGATTAATCTAATTTACATTATTCCTTATAGGAACAAATTCGTTTGGTATCGGCACTCAAACAGCCTTCTGAAACGAATTAAGCTCGTAACTCGAGGTACATATCAATTATTTGATATGTCCAACTTATATTCAAACTCTATAACTTAGATACGCAATTATACTTATTTTATAAATTATCAACCATAACTTTTTACCATGTATAGTCTAGAATTAAGTAGTCCTAAGAATGCCCGCAATGCACAGCATATTAGGGGCTTTTGGCATGTACATCTCATTAATAACTATGTAATAACTATGTATAACTATGTCTACCATGTATCATTATCATTGTAAAAGTTAAAACAACTAAATAACTCAACTATGTGAAAAGCAATTACAATAAAAAGAGACCTACTAGGAATAAGGTAAACTGAGTTATTTACTTTAACATTAAAGAGAGAAACAGATCACAATAATATGTACGTACATGAATATCACAGTACGTAATAGGTACATCTATGTTAGCTGTATAAGAAATCACTCTCCTCCCTTTCTGTAGCTTCATTCATTAGGTATCTTCTAGCTTGATCGACACCTTAATTAATTAATCTGATGGACTACCCGAGAACTCAAATGTTGCTAGGGAATTTCATAGATATGGTGACCTTTGACTTGCAGAAGGCCTTCGATATGGTCAATCATAATATATTATGTAAGAAACTACAAGCTATTGGCATAGGTTCTGTAGGCTGGTTTAACCCTTTGGGAGTCGACAGGCCTTCTCGGAAAAATGTTCTCAGGGTCAAAAATTTTTTGGAAAAAAAAAAAATAATATTTTTTTCTTATGAAATGATAGAGAATCTTTTTCCGATCATAATTACACCAAAAGTATGAAATTTGAATGAAAACTTACGTAATTATGCTCTCGCGAAGTTATCGGTCTCGAAGATGTTTAAGCATCGGCGATTTTGCCCACTTTGAGCCCTATTTTTGGCCAATTCCAATGTTCCAGTCCACTAAAATCATAGCTATTTCGCTAGAACTCCATTTCTTCTATCGATTGAGTACAAGAAACCGCCTATTTACCAATTTCAACTACCCAAAATAGTGGTCAGAAAATGGCAATTTGGCCAATTTCACATAAATTTCAAACGATGCCAATTTCAAAATAGGGTCCAGAATAAACAAGGCAGACATTCCTGGCACTAAAATAACATCTTCTCTGTTCATTAGTCATGTTTCCAGGCCCCTCTTACATTACTTTTGCTTTCCATTTTGAATTTTTATTCTCACAAAAAAATAGAAGATTTAATGTTATATATACAACTGCATCATTGTAAAAATGATATAAATAATATCAGAGCACTTGTGCAAGAATATTAGACTCGCCAGTTGATGTGTATTGGACACATGGTGTGATTTGTTTACTCTTGAACATCGGCTAAAATCAAACATTTTCGCTACTGAGCTCAATTTCAAGGTACGTACATGAATATCACAGTACGTAATAGGTACATCTATGTTAGCTGTATAAGAAATCACTCTCCTCCCTTTCTGTAGCTTCATTCATTAGGTATCTTCTAGCTTGATCGACACCTTAATTAATTAATCTGATGGACTACCTGAGAACTCAAATGTTGCTAGGGAATTTCATAGATATGGTGACCTTTGACTTGCAGAAGGCCTTCGATATGGTCAATCATAATATATTATGTAAGAAACTACAAGCTATTGGCATAGGTTCTGTAGGCTGGTTTAACCCTTTGGGAGTCGACAGGCCTTCTCGGAAAAATGTTCTCAGGGTCAAAAATTTTGGAAAAAAATAGAAGATTTAATGTTATATATACAACTGCATCATTGTAAAAATGGTATAAATAATATCAGAGCACTTGTGCAAGAATATTAGACTCGCCAGTTGATGTGTATTGGACACATGGTGTGATTTGTTTACTCTTGAACATCGGCTAAAATCAAACATTTTCGCTACTGAGCTCAATTTCAAGGTACTTGTCATTGTCAAACCAATCAAAATCATCTCTATTTCTGTAATATAGAAAACGTACTAGTACGGCACCGACCCCAAAAGGGTTAAGTCCTACCTGAGCAACAGTAAACAAAATGTCAAGATCAACAACACAGAATCAGAATCTCTGCCTATAGCATGTGGGGGTCCCCTAGGTAGTACTCTGGGTCCTTTACTGTTAATATGTTATGTGAATGACATGCCCATCACTGTCAAGTGTAAGCTTCTGTTGTATGCAGACGACAGTGCACTGTTAATGTCAGGTGAAGACCCACAAGATATAGCTAATGTTCAATCACTAGAACTGGAGTCCTGCAGCAAATGGTTAATAGACAACAAACTATTGTTACACCTCAGGAAAACAGAAGCCATACTCTTTGGCACGAAAAGTAAAATGAAAAGGATAAATAATTTTAATGTCCAGTGTAATGGGGAATGCATCACTTTAGTATCTTCAGTGAAATATTTGGGAATCCCCTCTGACCCAAGCATGTTAGGAGAATTGATAGGGAACAATGTAGTAAAGAAAGCCAATGCCAGGCTAAAGTTCCTCTATAGACAGGCACAGTGTCTACCTACGGGGGCTCACAGGACCCTATGTCTAGCTCTTATACAATGCCATATGGATTATTCATGCTCTTCTTGGTACTCAGCCTTAACAAAAAACTGAAAGACAGACTACGAATCACCCAGAACAAAATGGTGAGATTCATCCTGGACCTGGGTCCAAGAGAGCATCTACGCCAGGATGAATTACAAATGGATATGCAGTTATTGAAAATGACGAGATCATCAGCTTAAAAAAGTAATAATATAAATTACATAAACTATGTACGTATATGAATTCCCACAAAAAGCTTGCACTATAACTCACATATAGTGTGCACAGTAGTTATACCTTGCACTATATATGATGTAGTATTATTATAAACATTGGAAAAGCTAAGTCGGTAAGGGTGCTTGTGGCTTGGTTGATAGCACCTTCGGCTCACACACTAAAGGTCTGAGGATCAATCCCCAGCATTGGACGTATTTCCTTACACCTGCTGCCCCCGTTCACCTAGCAGTAAGTAGGTACCTGGGTGCTCGACAACTGTTGTGGGTCACATCCTGGGATAGAAAATTAAAGAACCCAATGTAAATAGGTGTCTCGTAGCTCGGCTGGTAGTGCACTTGGATCACACATTGAGTGTCCATAGTCAGATTCATGGTATGGGTGGGAACACTGGTTGTGTTTCCTTACATCTGCTGTCCATGTTCACCTAGCAGTAAGTAGGTACCTGGGTGTTAGCCGACTGGTGTGGGTTACATCCTTACCTGGAAACCTGGAGAGGGTTTCGGGGGTCAACGCCCCCGTAACTAGGTCTGAGACCAGGCCTTGGGGACAAGATTAACCTAAGTTGCCCAAAATGCACTGTATGTATTATGTCACTGATGTCAGCTACATCTGTATAAGTTGTATCATGTACTTGTAGAAATAATTATTATTATTATTATTATTATTATTAAGACACTGTCCCCAATGACCTACCTGACTTTACTGGGTTATCCTGGGTAGCTAACCCTCAAGGTCAAGAATCCGAACAAAATGTTATCCTAATGAAAGGCAGTTTCAAACAGATTCATATTTTTATTTCTCTGTAAAAATTACAATGTGTGATTTACATTTATGAGACAATAATTACAAAGATGGCCATTAGCATGCCTGGGCATGCTAGGCATTTCCGGCAGACTAATACTAGTTCTTAATCTATATTACAAATTACAAATGATTAAATAGATTTACAATAGTGAGGTAGTTAAGAATATTTAGATTGTAAAATTAGTAATATGAATGGTTTTGTCTTGGCATGTTACATAGTTTCTATTAAAGCTCCTATATTGGAGTATATCAGGCAAACTTGACTAGTTTGAGATTTATTAGACAATAGCTATATTCGGGATTTTATGTTTACAGTCCTTTGGGTCAGTGTTGGTGTAGATGAGGAGGATGTGTGTGTGTGTGTGTGTGTGTGTGTGTGTGTGTGTGTGTGTGTGTGTGTGTGTGTGTGTGTGTGTGTACTCACCTAATTGTACTCACCTAATTGTGGTTGCAGGGGTCGAGACTCAGCTCCTGGCCCCGCATCTTCGCTGTCTGCTACTGGGTCTCTGCTCTCCCTGCTCCATGAGCTTTATCATACCTTGTCTTAAAACTATGTATGGTTCCTGCCTCCACTATATCTTTCTCTAGACTATTCCACTTCCTGACTACTCTGTGGCTGAAGAAATGCTTCCTGACATCCCTTTGACTCATCTGAGTCTTCAGCTTCCAGTTGTGTCCCCTTGTTTCTGTGTTCCCTCTCTGAAACATCCTGTCACTGTCTACCTTGTCAATTCCCCGCAGTATTTTGTATGTCGTTATCATGTCTCCTCTGACCCTTCTTTCCTCCAGTGTTGTTAGTCCTATTTCCCTCAATCTTTCTTCATAAGACAGACCCCTGAGTTGTGGAACTAACCTTGTCGCAAACCTTTGCCCTTTCTCTAGTTTCTTTACGTGCTTGACCAGGTGTGGGTTCCAGACTGGTGCTGCATATTCTAGTATGGGCCTGACGTACACGGTATACAGTGTCTTGAACGATTCCTTGTTAAGGTAACGGAACGCTAATCTTAGGTTTGCCAGTCGCCCATATGCTGCCGCAGTTATCTGGTTGATGTGTGCCTCTGGAGACGTGCTTGGTGTTATACTCACTCCAAGGTCTTTCTCCTTTGCCAAGGTTTGTAGCCTTTGTCCGCCTAGCTTGTACTCTGTCAGCGGTCTTCTTTGCCCTTCTCCGATCCTCATGATTTTGCATTTGGAGGGATTGAATTCGAAGCCAATTGCTAGACCAGATGTCGAGCTTGTCCAGGTCTGTTTGCAGCCCTGCCTGGTCCTCTTCCGATGTGATTCTCCTCATTATTTTCACATCATCCGCGAATAGAGACACTTCTGAGTCTATCCCGTCCGTCATGTCATTTACATATACCAGGAATAACACTGGTCCTAGAACTGACCCCTGCAGTACACCGCTCGTCACAGGCGCCCACTGTAATACCTCACCACGCACCATGACCCGTTGTTGCCTCCCTTTGAGGTATTCCCTGATCCATTCCAGTGCCCTTCCTGTTATACCTGCTTGTTCTTCCAACTTCTTTACTAATCTCATGTGAGGAACTGTGTCGAAGGCCTTCCTACAGTCCAGGAAAATGCAATCAACCCACCCTTCTCTCTCCTGCCTTACCTTTGTTACTTTATCATAGAACTCTAGGAGGTTTGTTACACAGGATTTGCCTTCCCGGAATCCGTGCTGTCTGGTGTTTATTATCCTGTTCAGCTCAAGGTGTTCCACCATTCTTTTCCTGATGATTTGTGTGTGTGTGTGTGTGTGTGTGTGCATGAATCGGTGGTTTTCATGTATTTAGGTGAAGGTGGGGTGTGTTAGTGAGATAAGATGTTTTTTGATGATAGTGTTGAAAATGGTGGCTGAGTCTGCAGTTCTGGAGTTTTCAGGTAGGGAGTTCCAGATTTTAAGCCCTTTAATGTACATTGAACGTTTATATAGATTTAGCCGGACACGGGGAATGTCATAGAGATTTTTGTGTCTGGTATTGTGCCTATGGGTCCTGTCACAATCCAAGGAAATGGTCGATAGGTCCAGTTCCTTGGAGCAAGAACTGACATTTAACAAGGCACCTCGTTTGTGGTAGTAAGTTTATTCAAATACGGGTAAACATAAATACAGTTACATAAATTATCATACATAGGAGCATATGTGTATATTACCTAGGATAACCCCAAAAGTCAAAGTGACTTATTTCCAGTAAGAGCACATACCATAGGAACTATCACCAAGCTGGCTGAATGAAACACCAGGGAAGAATTTCCCTGTTAAGGTCTCCACTGTGTTGGACAAGAAGTCTCTTGCAGTCCCCTGGACCCCAGACATGTGACCTATTCTTAGACTTTTTTTACACGAACACCGCAAATTGTTGTTTGTTGTTGTGTTTATCAGGGCAACCGACGGCTTACGCCGTATCAATATGTTGCCCAAAGCTGAGCGATGAAAGAAAAGGGAGCAAGAGTCGCTTTATAAATGCAAAGAGAAACTATAAGTTCCCAGTTAGATCAGGTGAACCCCTTTGCCAAACCCCAGCAGAGCCAGACTTTCTTTTTTGTTGGGTTTATCATTAGTATTATTATAATCAAAAGTTAGTTAGTTTGATATCTTTATTATGCACCCCATACCCATCCTGTGGGCGGTAGTCAAAATATTACAGAGGTACATAATGGGTCCACGGACTGGACCTCAAAGTTTGATAGCTGAGCAAGTTACAAAGGTAATGAACTCAGATGGTCACAATCATGACAAGTTACAAAGGTATTTGCAGATTACAGAGGTATATATAGGGTCCAGAGACTGGGCCCCAAAGTTTTGATAGCTGAACAAGGTACAATGGTAATGAATTCACTAGTTACAAGGTAATGAATCATGTAAGTAAATTTACTTACGTCTGTACATGGTTGCAATCATGAACAAATTATAAAGCAATGAGCAATCTATTAGTCTACACTCAGCCACAACTGTAATGAGTTATTGGTGCAAATTTTAATTGTTGGGTAACACACACATATACATATACATATACACACACACACACGTACACACACACACACACACACACACACACACACACACATACATGTATATACATACACATACACACACATATATACATACACACACACGTGGCAATGCTTTATTTACAGGGAACAAAGTCAGGGTATTTTTCCAGAATGGTCTGTAATATACCACTGTGGATAAAATACTTTGACATATCTTGAACATTTCTGAGTGAGTTGTCTCTGAATTCATTAATTTTATCGCACTCCAGTACATAATGACGCAGGGTGTGACAATAATCCAACTGGCAAAGTTTGCATTTTGTTTGGTCTACATCTGGTGGTGTTGATTTAACCTGCCAAAGATACTTGTAACCCAGCCGGAGGCGGGCGGTAGTGACATCCAAGAGTCTGCTTATTTTGTTGGATGCACCATAGACATGTGGCTCCTCCTGCATGATAGAATGATGATAGATGGACTGACTGGTGTCAAACTCCCTGAGTCTTAAGTCAATAAAATTCAGTTGAAGTTCTTTTCGTATTATTGTTCTCAAACTGCTAACTGACAAGCCAGTTGCCAGTTGTCAGTGAACGGTTTCACAACGCAGTGTTGTGGTGTAGAAAAAAAAACTAAACCCAGTAGAGTGAACCATAAGTGCACGGAAACCCAGGTGTTAAAGCGGAGTAAGGTTTACCAGGGTGCCAGAGGTAAACCAGGGTGCCAGAGATATGGCCGCCGTACAGTAGGAGCCACCAGAAGGACCGGTTTTATCTCCCAAAACGCAAGTTATACTTTTTTACCATACCGATCATTATTACTCTGTTTAATCATCTTCCAGTGGTCTGTCTCACGTAACCCAAACAATCCCTACAGGATTCATTAAATAAGTGACACTGGATCTCGTCAGATCCAAGAAATAAGGGAACCATTGACTGGATTCAAAACTGGTATCCTTGTCCGGAGTCAATAAGCGGACGGAGTTTTAGGGACCTTATCAATTTCCCAATAACAATAACAAACTTAAAGAGGTAAGTTTGTCCAAACACTCACACATGCAAATAAAATAGATACGATACAAATAGACGGATCACCACTTCAGGGAACCTATTAGTAAAATATACAGTAAAGCAACCAACGAAAT
>WNWK01015530.1:0-47586 GCA_009830355.1 Cherax destructor | reverse complement strand
AGTTATAAAACTGCAACATTAACACCCTCCTTCAGAGTGCAGACACTGTACTTCCCATCTCCAGGACTCAAGTCCGGCCTGCCGGTTTCCTTGAATCCCTTCATAAATGTTACTTTGCTCACACTCCAACAGCACGTCAAGTATTAAAACCATTTGTCTCCATTCACTCCTTGCTTGCTGGAAATCCAAGCCCCTTGCACCCAAAACCTCTTTTACCACCTCCCTCCAACCTTTCCTAGGGCGACCCCTACCCCGCCTTCCCTCCACTCTCTACATGTCCGAACCACCTCAACAACCCCCTCCTCAGCCCTCTGGATAATAGTTTTGGTAATCGCTCACCTCCTCCTAATTTCCAAACTCCGAATTCTCTGCATTATATTCACACCACACATTTACCTCAGACATGACATCTCCACTGCCTCCAAGCCTTCTCCTCGTTGCGACATTCATCACCCATTCTTCACACCCATATAAGAGTGTTAATATAACTATACTCTCATACATTCCCCTCTTTACTTCCATGGACAAAGTTCTTTGTCTACACAGATTCCGAAGTGCACCACTCACCCTTTTCCCCTCATCAATTCTATGATTCACCTCATCCTTCATAGACCCATCTGCTGACATGTCCACTCCCAAATATCTGAATACATTCACCTCCTCCATACTTCCTCCCTCCAATCTGATATCCAATCTTTCGTCACCTAATCTTTTTGTTATCCTCATCACCTTACTCTTTCCTATATTCACTTTCAATTTTCTTCTTTTACATACCTTACCAAATTCATCCACCAACCTCTGCAACTTCTCTTCAGAATCTGCCAAAAGCACAGTGTCATCAGCAAAAAACAACTGTGACAACTCCCACTTTATATTTGATTCTTTGTCTTTTAACGCCACATCTCTTGCCAAGACCCTCGCATTCACTTCTCTTACAACCCCATAATATAATCAAATACAAGCGCTAAACCACAGGGGTCATACAGTGCTGCAGGTTATTGCAGGGTGCAGGGAGAATGGGTTGTAAGAGGGAGATGGATGATTAGTAGGGTATGGAGTGACCAGGAACCCAACAAAAAACAATATCTTTGTGCTTGCTAAAGATACGGTGTAACCAAAGTTGGATACGAAGAACTAGGGGGTGAGGTGTATCAATTTTACGGATAGCCTGTAAAGCACTAAGGGAGTCTGAAACGACCACAAATGGTGACACAGGCATACATGAAATACGGATAAGTGCCACAAGAATGGCATGCAATTCAGATGTAAATATGCTAGCCGAGGTAATAGATGCTCTCGTACAACGCTGTTCGGAAACATTGCTGCGAATCCGACGCCGTCAGATGACTTTGAACCATCCATGTATACTGCGATGGCATGGGAATGAGAACGGAAGTGGTCTAGAAAAAAAGAGCGAGAAGCCGCAGTAGGTAGTTGGGCTTTCGCGCAAGGTAGAGGAACAGAACAGACACGGACAGCAGGAACTTCCCAAGGGGGTAGCGGAAAGGGAGATGTCACATGAACGTATAAAGGTGGTAGCTGAAGGGAAGATAAGAGTGAATGTAGACGAAGGGAAAAGGGACAAAGTAAACAGGGGCGACGGACAAATAAAGTGCGCCTACTAACATCTGTGACAATCCTATACATGGAAGGATTGCGGAGGTCGTGGGAGCGAACATAATAGCGAATACAATGTGCATCACAACGATCGAACAAGGATGGAATGTTCGCTTCTACATAGAGGCTCTCAACCGGGGAAGAACGAAATGCACCAAGGCATAAGCGTAATCCCTGGTGATGGATGGGATTAAGGATGGAAAGAGTAGCAGGGGAGGCCGCCGAATATATCTGGTCACCATAATCGAGTTTCGATAAAATTTGGGCTGAATGTAGACGAAGGAGAGTTCTACGATCAGCCCCCCATGAAAGATGTGCGATGGTTTTAAGGAGGTTCAGTCAGCTGTGACAAGTTGCCTTAAGAGAGGTAATGTGAGGTTTCCAGGACAATCGACGGTCAAACAGGAGGCTGAGAAACCTGACTGTATCACGTTCTGGAATACGTGAGCCGTATAGGTACAATGGATGATCAACTGCAATGAGGTGACAGTCAGCGCCTGCACAAACTATAGCAAAGTCATATACATAGAGCGATGACCAAATATTGGATGGGAGAACAGATGCCAGATTATTTATAGCAAGGAGAAAGAGTGTTGTGCTCAGAACACAACCCTGGAAAACACCTTCAGCTTGGACAAATTCCGGAAAAAGCTCATTACTAACCCGGACACGAAAATATCTGTCAGTTAAGAAGGCCTTAAGGAAGAACGGTAGGTTGCCTCGGAGGCCTAAGGATTGGACCTGGGCCAAGATATAAAATCTCCAAGTTGTGTCATAAGCCTTCATAAAGTCGAAAAAAATGGCGATAACCAAGTTGTTATTAGCGAAGGCATTACGAATATACGTATCCAAGCGCAGTAAGGGGTCAATGGCAGAACGGCCTTTACGAAAGATGTACTGACTAGGGAAGAGACTATTGTGCGTCTCTAAATACCACATCAAACGTCTATTAACTAGACGTTCCATCGCCTTGCAAACTGCACTGGTAAGAGCGATGGGACGGTAGTGGGAGGTATCACGTCCCATAATACCCGGTTTGCGAAAAGGGAGAACATTAGCAGACTTCCACAGCTTGGGAAGACCTCCTTGCGACCATATAAGATTATAGAGTCGTAAGAGGACAGTAAGAGCAGACTGATGTAAATGCTGTAGCATACGAATATGTATGCCGTCTGGCCCAGCTGCCGATGATCGGCAAGCAGAGAGTGTTGCCTCCAGTTCTTGAAGGGTAAAAGGCACATTATAAGATTCTTCTCTAAGAGAAGAAAAATCTAAGGACTTCAACTCGCTGACAGACTTAGAAGAAAGGAACGCGGGGCATAGATGAAGCCCCTGAGAAATGCGGACCAGATGATTACCAATTTCAGTGGCAACGGCAAGAGGGTGTGCTATATTGACACCGGCAACCTGAAGAACAGGAGCCGGGTCGGGGAAAATTTACCACTTAATTTCCGCACTTTCTTCCAGACTGCACTCATCGAGGAAGCCGAAGTGACAGTAGAAACGTAATCTCGCCAGCAAGTGCGTTTAGCATCACGTATGACATGGCGAGCAATAGCTCTCTTCTGCTTAAAATCAAGGAGTCTCTCTGTGGTTCTGTTATGCCGATACCTGCCCCACGCAGCGCATTTCAAACGTACTGCCCGAGCACAAGCAGGAGACCACCAAGGCACGCACTTCTGATAATGCTTGCCCGAGGTTTGGGGGATAGAATGTGAAGCTTCTGTGAAGACGGCGGACGAAAAGAGAAGTAAAACCTCATCAATGGAGGACGAGGAAGGAACCTCATGAAAGGCAGTAAGATGTGCGTAAAGGTCCCATTTTGCCCAGTCAAATTGCCAGCGTGGGCAACGAAGAGGTGGAAAAAACGAAGGGGACTTAAGGATGATTGGGAAATGATCGCTGTCATGTAAGTCCAGGAGGACAGACCAGGTGAAGTCAAGGACTGTTGAGGAAGAGCAGATAGAGAGATCGATACAGGAGAAAGAATGAGTTCGAGGATCAAAATGGGTAGGAGTACCCGTATTTAAAACATGGAGGGGGAGTGAAGCAAGAAATGCCTCCAACTGAACGCCACGGGAGTCACAGTGCGACCCTCCCCAGAGAAAATGGTGTGCGTTAAAATCGCCAAGTAACAGAAGGGGTGGCGGTAAGGAAGAAACCAGAAAATCAACATCTGGGATAGACAATGCCTGCGAAGGGGAGAGATATAAAGAACAGAGTGTATACCACTTATTCAAGTGGATACGGACTGCAGTGTAATGTAAGGAAGAAGGAACATAGAGCTGACGGTATGGAACACCAGTGCGTATAAGAAGAGCACTTTCATTAAAGGTTCCATCGGAAAAAGGATCCAATGAATATAACAAATCATAGCCTGAAAAGGGCCTGATAACAGTGGATTGTAATTTGGGTTCTTGCAAACAGACCCCAACAGGGGAAAACTGGGAGAGCAACACCTGAAGTTCAACCCGGTTACCCCTGAGGCCTCGGATATTCCACTGCATTTATTACATTTATTCCAAATTGATATCAGAAACATGATAAATACCCTAGAACTGTAATAAAGATGCTGAAATGAATAATATATGCCATATTATATGAGGGGTAACAGAGCAGGCAGACCGCCACCATATATGAGATGTTTACATCAGGGTAACATGCCTAAATCACTCTTGTCGTAAGAACAAATGCAAAAATAGCATTTATTGTTTTTAGAATAATAATAATTTATAATAATTGATCTGGAGCACTTTAAATGTTATCAGTATTTGGTAGCTGACATTTAGAGCACTCCACAGCAATTAGTATTATTATTATTATTATTATTACAGTGGACCCTCGCTATTCGAACACTGTAAAACTCACCCTTTTATGTAAGTTAATTATTGTAAGTGCTTTTATAAGTGTATTTTTGGGGGTCTGAAATGGACTAAACTAATTTACATCATTCCTTATGGGAATAAATTCGTTTGGTAACAGCACTTGAACAGCATTCTGGAATGAGGGTGAGTTTTGGAGTGTTCGAATAGCGAGGGTCCACTGTAATTATTATTTCCCTACATTATATTGTAGGGAAATAATAATAATTATTATTATTATTAATATTAATATTATTATTTTCTTACAATATATTGTAGGGAAATAATAATAATTAATAATAATAGGTGGAGTGCTCTAAATGTCAGCTCCCAAATACTGATAACATTTAAAGTGCTCCAGATCTATTATTATAAATTATTATTATTCTAAAAACAATAAATGCTATTTTTGCATTTGTTCTTACGACAAGAGTGATTTAGGCATGTTTACCCTGATGTAAACATCTCATATATGGTGGCTGTCTGCCTGCTCTGTTACCCCTCATATAATATGGCATATATTATTCATTTCAGCATCTTTATTACAGTTCTAGGGTATTTATCATGTTTCTGATATCAATTTGGAATAAATGTAATAGATAGATAACTTTTATTACTAATATTAGTGTAATTACACAACATTTTATTAGCACTAAGGCTAACATCCAACACCCATGACGACTCACCAGACACTGAATGTTACTGCGCCTCTCCCTCCCTCCAATAGCTCCTCCCACTTCGTAACAATGTTAGATGGTGAATTTAATGTATTTTTCTGTAAGCTTAACTCGTTGTATGTGTATTTTACTTTTTTATTGTTTTCTGTAATATATGAGTTATGCAAATTAAAATAAAGTTATGAAGTTGGAGTTTCATTTTTTGTTCTAATGTATACATATTTAATTCAACATTAGGCATCATTACAAAGTGGGCGGAGCTACAGCAGAGGAGAAGAAGCAGTGTGTCTGGAACTTGATTCCCATGACACTTCACAACACTATAAAATACGTATTGTATAATTATGCTATTACAGGCCTCCTCCACAGCCAGCTCATGTCAAAATAACATGTATATATGTAGTACATTATTTTACGATGTTTATGTGTTTTATGATTGTTCATGGTTCAATAGGTTAAGGAAGCAGTATTGTATTATATTTCCCTACAATATATTGGGGCACCAAACATTCGCGATTTTTCAACATTCACAAGGCTCTTGATCCCCTAACCCTCGCGAATGTTGAGGGATACCTGTATCACGTTCTGGGATACGTGAGCCGTATAGGTACAATGGATGATCAGAGACCACTGAACGTCTAGTAAACATAATTTGATGAGTTTTGCCACTAGAAAATTTAAACCCGTGAGTGGTGGCCCAAACAGAAACCCGGTTGATGGCATGCTGGAGGGAAACTGCAATGAGGTGACAGTCAGCACCTGCACAAGCTATAGCAAAGTCATCCACATAAAACGATGACCAAATATTGGATGGGAGAACAGATGCCAGATTATTTATAGCAAGCAGAAAGAGTGTTGTGTTCAGAACACATCCCTGAGGGACACCTTCAGCTTGGACAAATTCCGGGGAGAGTTCATTACTAACCCGGACCCGGAAATGTTTGTCAGTTAAGAAGGCCTTAAGAAAGAATGGTAGGTTGCCTCGGAGGCCTAAAGAGTGGGCCTGGGCCAAGATATTATATCTCCAAGTTGTGTCATAAGCCTTCTCAAGGTCGAAAAAGATAGCGATAACCGAATGGTTATTCGCAAAGGCATTACGAATATACGTATCCAAACGCAGCAAGGCGTCAATGGCAGAACGGCCCTTACGGAAGCTATATTGACTAGGGGAGAGACTATTGTGTGTCTCTAAATACCACATCAAACGTCTATTAACTAGACGTTCCATCACCTTGCAAACTGCACTGGTAAGAGCGATGGGACGGTAGTGAGAGGAATCACGTCCCGTAGTAACTGGTTTTCGAAAAGGAGAACAATAGCAGATTTCCACAGCTGGGGAAGAACCTTGTGACCATATGAGATTAAAGAGTCGTAAGAGGACAGTAAGAGCAGACTGATGTAAATGCTGTAGCATACGAATATGTATGCCGTCTGGCCCAGTTGCCAATGATCGGCAAGCAGAGAGCGTTGCCTCCAGTTCTTGAAGGGTAAAAGGCACATTATAGGATTCTTCTCTAAGAGAAGAAAAATCTAAGGGCTTTAACTCGCTGGCAGACTTAGAAGAAAGGAACGAGTGGCATAGATGGAGCCCCTGAGAAATGCGGACGAGATGATTACGAATTTCAGTGGCAACGGCAAGAGGGTGTGCTATATCGACACCAGCAACCTGAAGAACAGGAGCCGGGTCGGGGGAGAATTTACCACTTAATTTCCGCACTTTCTTCCAGACTGCACTCATCGAGGAAGGCGAAGTGACAGTAGAAACGTAATCTCGCCAGCAAGTGCGTTTAGCATCACATATGACACGGCGAGCAATAGCTTTCTTCTGCTTAAAATCAAGGAGTCTCTCTGTGGTTCTGATACCTGCCCCATGCAGCGTGTTTCAAACGCACTGCCCGAGCACAAGCAGGAGACCACCAAGGCACGCACTTCTGAGGATGCTTGCCCGAGGTTTGGGGAATAGAATGTGAAGCCGCTGTGAAGATGGAGGACGAAAAGAGATGTAAAACCTCATCAATGGAGGACGAGGTAGGAACCTCATGAAAGGCAGTAAGATGTGCGTAAAGGTCCCATTTCGCCCGGTCAAATTGCCAGCGTGGGCAATGAGGAGGTGGAGAAAACAGAGGGGACTTAAGGATGATTGGGAAATGATCACTGTCATGTAAGTCCGGGAGGACAGACCAGTTGAAGTCAAGGACTGTTGAGGAAGAGCAGATGGAGAGATCGATACAGGAGAAAGAATGAGTTCGAGGATCAAAATGGGTAGGAGTACCCGTATTTAAAACATGGAGGGGAAGAGAAGCAAGAAATGCCTCCAACTGAATGCCACGGGAGTCACAGTGCGACCCTCCCCAGAGAAAATGGTGCGCATTAAAATCGCCAAGTAATAGAAGGGGTGGCGGTAAGGAAGAAATCAGAAAATCAACATCTGGGATAGACAATGCCCGCGAAGGGGAGAGATATAAAGAACAGGGTGTATACCACTTATTCAAGTGGATACGGGCTGCGGTGTAATGTAAGGAAGAAGGGACATAGAGCTGACGGTATGGGACACCAGTGCGTATAAGAAGAGCACTTTCGTTAAAGGTTCCATCGGAAAAAGCATCCGATGAATATAACAAATCATAGCCTGAAAAAGGCCTGATAACAGTGGATTGTAATTTGGGTTCTTGCAAACAGACCCCAACAGGGGAAAACTGGGAGAGCAACACCTGAAGTTCAACCCGGTTACCCCTGAGGCCTCGGATATTCCACTGCAAATAAGTTATGATGTATGGAGAGAAAGATATAAGTGGAAGTGAGAGGAATCTATGGACTAGGGTTAGAAAAGTCCACGTGTGGAGGCAGCGGAAGACCTGTAATCAGAGGGAGGAGGACGTTGTGAAGGAAGGGGGTTGAGTCGAAGAAGAGAGATGAGGAACCTCAGGTGGAGTAGTGTCCATCATCGGTCCAGTCTCTGAAATATATTCTGCAATAGCTTCCAGTGTTTCGGAAGTCAAAGATGCAGAATGTGGGACTACATTATAATGGAGAAGAGGGAGCAACTATCGGGAGTCTATAGACTGTACTAAAGTAGAGGACGAGGAGATAGAAGAAGAAACTGTCGTAGGGGTTTGGGAGGGGACAGGGGATGAAGGTAGTGTATGAGGAGGAGGATGAACCTCCACACACGTTACAGAACTAGTCGGAGGCGAAAAACCTGGCAGTAGGGATTTTTGCCAGGCTTATGAAAAGGGGGGCTGAGGTTTAGGTGAAGGATGAGGACGTGTAGACTCAGAATTGTGCGAATGAGTAGAGAAAGGAGTGTGGACAGTATGGGAAGCTGAGGTAGGGACCTCGGAGCCAAGAATATCAAAAGGATTCGAGACAGGGTGATTGAGGATGAGGCGACCACAGAGGAAGCCGTGGAAGTTGGGACCCCAGAAGCGGGGCGACGTTTAGCAATTCGAGAATAGGAATGCGGGAAGTCTCCCTTGAAGGCGTAGATGAGAGACGGCCATAGCATATGAGAAGCCTTCCGCCTCTTTGAGACAACGGGATTTCCCGCTCATTCAGGTAAACCTGACAACGGCGAGAATATGATGGATGTGCCTCATGATAGTTAAGGCAAGAGGGAGGTTAGAGTACAAGAAGAACTGGCATGGTCGTCAGCACCACAGACTGGGCATTTGGCCATGGACCTGCAATATTTCGCTGGATGACCAAAACGCCAGCAGTTTCTACACTGTTGCAGTGTAGGGGTCACCTTTCAACTTGTAAACGTTGACCTGCAATGTAAACCGAAGGTGGTATTCACGGCAGTCAACTGTTAAACGAGCTATATTGCAAGGATAACGTCTTCGCTTGTTGGCAGGGAGGACAAAAGTGTCAACTTTAAGGACTAGGGAGTTCTTGGAGCTCAAGCTGCTCTAAAATGTCATCACCACATGTCTGGAAATTCCGTTGGACAATGGTTGGGCAAAATGACAGAACCACAACAAGAAGAATTGTGGTTGTAAGAAGAGAAAGATCGCGAGCATGGCCAGTATTCTGGATCGTGATGATGCGAGTGCCGCTCTTGAGAGCGTGAAATGAGATGTCTTTACAACATGGCATAGCAGAGCCTTACCAATACTATGGTCTGAAAGATAGGTATTAGGAGAAATCGGTCGCAGAGTAAAAAACTTTGTCCATTGAGTAGTTTAAAACAGAGAGTTTAAGGGGAGTGCGTGACGAGCTGGTCGTTTCTGAGATGAACGAGAAGGAAGTGTCGAATCGTCATGTGTGGGTCTTGGTTGTTTGGGTGTGGGACCGGGGGTGGTCCAATGGGAGACGGGCGAGCGATTCGAAAATTGCTGCACCGTCAAGGGAGAAGCCGGAATCAAGGTCAGAGAAGAGCAAAGGTCAGACGTATCGAAAGGGCCAGTCGGGTCCCTGGTACCTGAAGCAGGTGACGAACTGGCACCAGCAAGAGGTACAGGGGTATTAGGGTTGTCCGAAGAGTCGTCCATTAACGAGGTAGGGTCAGAACTAGATGCGGTATCAAGGGGCCTGGGGGTAGGTTCACAGATTAGGGCATCCATGGTTAGGTTACTTCTTTCTTTTTGTTTTTAAGAAAAAAAAAAAGAAAGATGAAAATAAAATAAAAATAAAAAAAGAATAAAAAAGGGGGAACGTGGAGGAATAGCTCCTAGGGGGAATGAAAGGGCGTAAATCCCCTCCGCGCCCAAGAGGACCTCAACACCGCAAGTAGTGCAGATGCTGCATGGAACCCGTGCCATACCCTACTCTCATGCCAGTAAACCAGCAATCCGGGATAGCAACCTCACATCCACCGAGCCACCTCGGCGGACAAAAGAGAGGCGCCGGATATCCACCACAAAGCATACCTGCCTTTGCCACCACCCCAGAATCCGAAAGGGGGCCTCCAGAGATACACCCGTCGCCCGAAAGATACCTAAGGCCAACCCCCAGGAAACAGGAGAGGGATCAGGACATCCCCAGGCGATCCAGATTCCACGGCAAACTACACCACCGCCGAGAACCTAAACGGAATGGGATTGGACCATGGTACCTTCCCCTACCTAGGAACTAAAAGCCTGTGGAGAGAAGCTCCCAGGGTAAAAATAGGAAGGAAATAAGGGAGGGATGGAGGAGGAGGAGAAAGGGAAAAGGGAAAGGATGGGGAAGATGGGAAAGGGGAGGGGGATTGGGGGAATTAGGTTCGGTCTGAGGAAGAAGACCAAGAGGTCCAATTCCTCAGACCGATAGCCTCTTTACCGCGAGAATGAGCCCCCCTTAAAGAGGTCGTTTATGTAGATTGTGAACAACAAGGGGCCCAATACTGACCCCTGTGGAACACCACTTGTGACGCTTCCCCACTCTGATTTCTCCCCATTTATGCAAACTCTCTGCTGCCTATTTGTCAACCATGCCTCTATCCAGGAAAAATTTCTCCTCCTATTCCGTGTGCCTTAATTTTCCTCAATAGTCTCTGATGTGGGACTCTATCAAAAGCCTTACTGAAGTTCATATACACAATATCATATTCATTACCATGATCTACCTCCTCAAATACCTTAGTGAAAAAGTTATTAAATTTGTAAGGCAGGAACGCCCTTTTGTAAAACCGTGCTGAGATTCGTTGATTAATTTATGCTTTTCAAGATGGCTACGAATTGCCTCGGCAATTATTGATTCCATAAATTTTCCCACTATGGAGGTTAGGCTTATTGGTCTATAGTTTGAAGCTAAGGACCTGTCTCCTGCTTTGAAAATAGGTATTACATTTGCAATTTTCCACTTATCTGGCACCATGCCAGTTTGCAGTGATATGTTGAAAAGATTAGCCATAGGTTTGCTAAGCTCCTCTTTACATTCCTTTAGAACCCTTGCATACAGTTCATCAGGGCCTGGGGTTTGTTAGGTTGTAATTTATCTATTTATCTAAGGACCATGTCACTGTGACCCTAATTGTGCATAGTTTACTATCGTCCTGGTCTACATAATTTATTATTTCTGGAATATCGCTAGTATCTTCCTGTGTAAAAACTGAGAGGAAGTAAGTGTTAAAAATTCTACACATTTCTTTATCACTGACGGTGAGCTGACTGAGTAACTTTTGAGTGGGCCTATCTTGTCCCTAATCTTACTTCTGTATACCTGAAAAATCCTTTTAGGTTAGTTTTCGATTCTCTTGCAACTTTAACCTCATAGTCTCTTTTTGCTTTTCTTATTCCCTTTTTATTTCTCTCTTTAACTGAATATATTGATTACTTAATTGCCCCTCTCCTTTTTTGATTCACCTATAATGCCTCTCTTTTGACCAATGAGATGTTTTAATCTATTGTTCATCCATTTAGGATAATTTTTGTTTGATCTGATTTCCTATTAGGAACATAAGTTGTCTGAGCAGCTAGAACTATTCTCTGGAAAACGTCATATTGGCAATCACCACTACCTGACCTACTGTCAGGTCATTCCAGTTCAGCCCACTCAGGTAATTTTTCAGTCCTATGAAATCAGCCAGGCGGAAGTCAGGGACAGAGACTTGATTGCCATTATTAGGGTAATTCCATGATATATTAAAACTGAGTGATTTGTGAACACTTTCCCCAAGCTCATCATTAACCTCAAGATTATTAATTAGCGATTCCCTACTGGCAAGAACCAAGTCTAGCAGGTTATTTCCTCTAGTTGGTTCTGTCACCAACTGTTTCAAAAAAAATCCTGAATTGTATCAAGAAAGTCACTTGACTCTAAATTTCCTGTCAAATTGCTCCAGTCAACTTGTCTAAAGTTGAAATCTCCCATTAGGACAACATTTTCATATGTAGATGCCTTACGAATTTCATCCCATAGAAGTTTACTGCACTCCCTATCAAGATTTGCGGGCCTGTAAATCACACCCAAGATAAGTTTTACACGGCCTTCAAGAAGCTGTAACCAAACAGATTCAGTGGCTGACGCTTCTAATTTTATATCTTGTCTAACACAACAGTTTAAATAGTCTCTGACATACATCGCTACTCCACCACCCTTCCTGTTGACCCTATCAGTGTGGAATAATTTATAGCCTTGTATGTGACATTCAGAAGGCAACTCTCTATCTTTCAGATTGAGCCAGGTCTCTGTTATAGCAATAATATCTATGTTTCCTGCACTTGCAATTAATCTTAACTCATCTATCTTATTCCTTACACTCCTGCTATTAGTATAGTAAACCTTAAGGGAGCTATTCTCTTGTTTCCCTCTACTGTCTTCCTTTGTTTGCTGACCTGATCCATTGTCTTTATTTGTAACTTTATGATGAATTTCTTTTATACATTTACTGTTTTCAGCCCTAGTGTTGCAAACTGACTGTTTCCCACATACACCCATACCTCTATCCTCTATCAGTTTAAAATCCTAGGCATGTCAGCAATGGCCCTCTCAATCGAGTTGGCAAGTGCTTCCACCCCTGTCCCAGAGAGATGTACCCCATCCCTTGCATACATATCATGTTTGCCATAAAAGTTGTCCCAATTGTCAATGAATGGGACTGCAAGTTCCTTGCAGTATCTGTCTAGCCAGCAATTTACACCAATTGCCCTAGACAACCATTCATTTCCCACTCTCCTTCTAGGCAATGATTTAGTATGGAGAGAAAGATATAAGTCAAAGAGAGAGGTATCTATGGACTAGGGTTAGAAAAGTCCACGTGTGGAGGCATCGGAAGACTCGTAATCAGAGAAGGAGTGGGACGCTGTGAAGGAAGGAGGGGTGTAGATGAAGAGAGAGGAGGAGGAACCAAAGGTGGAGCGGTGTCCATCAACGTTCCAGACTCTGCAATAAATTCTGTGATAGCTTCCAGATTTTCGGAAGACAAAGATGCAGAATGTGGGACTACATTAGAAATGGAAAGAGAGGGAGAAACCATCGGGGAAACTATAGACTGTACGAAAGTAGAGGGCGAGGAGACGGAAGAGGAAACGGTCAAAGGGCTTGGGAGGGGACAGAAGTGAGAGTGGCCTGGGGAGGGACAGTCAGGGAAGGAACTTGAGAGGGAACAAGGGATGAAGAAATTGTATGAGGAGAAGGATGAACCTAACACACACGTTACAGAACTAGTCGAAGGCGAAGAACCCAGCAATAGGGATTTTTTGCCGGGCTTATAAGAAGGAGGGCGCTGAGGTTTAGGCAAAGGACGAGGACATGTAGACTCAGAACTGTGCGAGTGAATAGAGGAAGGAGTGTGGACAGTATGGGATGCTGAGGTAGGACCTCGGAGCCAAGAACCTCAAAAGGATTCGAGACAGGGGTGACTGAGGATGTTGTTACCACAGAGGAAGTCGAGGAAGTTGGGACCCCAGAAGTGGGGCGACGTTTAGCAATGCGAGAATAGGAAATACAGGGAAGTCTTCCTTGAAGGCGTAGATGAGAGACGGCCATGGCATATGAGAAACCTTCCGCCTCTTTGAGACAACGGATTTCCCGCTCATTCAGGTAAACCTGACAACAGCTTGAGTATGATGGATGTGCCTCATGACAGTTAAGGCAAGAGGGAGGTAAAGTACAAGAAGGACTGGCATGGTCGTCGGCACCACAGACTGCGCATTCGGCCATGGACTTGCAATATTTCGCTGGATGACCAAAACGCCAGCAGTTTCTACACTGCTGTGGTGTAGGGGTCACCTTTCGAACTTGTAAACGTTGACCTGCAATGTAGACCGAAGGTGGGAGTTCACGGCAGTCAAGGATAACGTTTTCACTTATTGGCAGGAAGGACAAAAGTGTCAACCTTAAGGATAGGGAGTTCTTGGAGCTCAAGCTGCTCCAAAATGTCTTCACCACATGTCTGGAAATTCCGTTGGACAATGGTGTGGGGTAAAATGACAGTACCACTACAAGAATTAAGAGAATGATGCTTGTCAATAGTGATAGGAATAGTATCTATGGTCGGAAGAAGGGAAAGATTGCGAGCTTGGCATGCATTTTGGACCATGATGATGCGAGTGCCACTCTTGAGAGTGTGAAAAGAGATATCTTTGCCTACATGGTGTAGGAGAGCTTTACCAATACTATGATCGGAAAGATAGGTAGTTGGAGTAGTCGGTCTTAGAGTAAAAAACTTTGTCCATTGAGTAGTGTGAAACAAAGTATCTAAGAGGAGTGTGCGACGTGCTAGTCATTTCTGAGATGAACGAGAAGGAAGTGTCGAATCGTCATGTAAGGGTCTTGGTCGTTTGGGTGTGGGACCGGGGGTGGTCCGATGGGAGCAATTCGAAAATTGCCGCACCGTCGAGGGAGAAGCCGGAATCAAGGTCAGAGAAGAGCGAAGGTCAGACGTATCGAAAGGGCCAGTCGGGTCCCCGGTACCTGAAGCAGGTGATGAACCGGCACCAGCAAGAGGTACAGGGGCATGAGAGGTGTCCAAAGAGTTGTCCGTTAACGAGACAGGGTCAGTACTGGGTGCGGTATCAGGAAGGGGCCCGGGGGTAGTGGGTTCATGCATTGGGTCAGCCATGGTTAGGTTACTTCTTTCTTTTTATTTTTAAGAAAAAAAAGAAAGAAAAGAAAAGAAAAATAAAAAAAAAAAAAAAAAAGGGGGGAACGTGGAGGAATAGCTCCTAGGAGGAATGAAAGGGGCGTAAATCCCCCTCAGCGCCCAAGAGGACCTCAACACTGCAAGTAGTGCAGATGCTGCATGGAACCCGTACCATACCCTACCCTTCATGCCAGTAAACCAGCAATCCGGGATAGCAACCTCACATCCACCGAGCCACCTCAGCGGACAAAAGAGAGGGCAGCTGGATATCCGCCACAAAGCATACCGCTCGGCCACCACCCCCGGAATCAGAAAGGTGGCCTTCAGAGATACACCCTTCTCCCGAAAGATACCCAAGGCCACCCCCCGGGAGACCGGAGAGGGATCAGGACATTCCCAGGCGATCCAGATTCCACGGCAAACTACACCACTGCCAAGGACCTCAACGGAATGGTATGGACCACGATACCCTTCCCCCTACCTAGGAACTAGAATGCCTGAGGAGAGAAGCTCCCAGGGTAAAACTGGGAAGGAACTAATGGAGGGATGAGGAGGAAGAGGAGGAGAGGGAAAAAAGGGAGGCTGGAGGAGATGGGATAGGGGAGGTGATTGGGGGTTACATAAGAACATAAGAAAGAAGGAACACTGCAGCAGGCCTACTGGCCCATGCGAGGCAGGTCCAAATCTCCCACCGGCTTAAGCCAATGCCCCGACCCATCCAGGTCAGGTTACATTCACTTAAGGAGCACGGGTTAATTAGGTTCGGTCTGAGGAAGAAGACCAAAAGGTCTAATTCTCAGACCAAGAGCCTCATCACCACACCAAGGAGCCCCCCTTGAAGAAGCCCTCATTCATAGAGCAGGCACTTTACTTCCCACCTTCACCCCTCCTTCATAGTGCAGGCACTTTACTTCCCATCTTCACCCCTCATTCAGAGTGCAGGCACTGTACTTCCCACCTTCACTCCTCCTTCATAGTGCAGGGACTGTGCTTCCCACCACTACCCCTCCTTCAGAGTCAAGGCACTTTACTTCCCACTCTCCCACATCCTTTTGAGAGCATACACACTATTTCCCACCTCCAATCCTTCAGAGTGCAGGCACTTTACTTCCCACTTTCACCCCTCCTTCATAGAGCAGGCACTTTACTTCCCACCTTCACCCCTTTTTCATAGTGCAGGCACTTTACTTCTGGCCTTCACCCTTCCTTCATAGAGCAGGCACTGTACTTCCCACCTCACCCCTCCTTCACAGAGAGGCACTTTACTTCCCACCTTCACCCCTCCTTCATAGTGCAGGATTCACTTTTTACTTCCACCTTCACCCTCCTTCATAGAGCAGGAATTACTTCCACCTTCACCCTTCTTCAAGTGCGGACTTACTTCACCTTCACCCCTCCTTCATAGTGCAGGACACTTTACTTCCCACCTTCACCTCCTTCATAGATGCAAGCACTGTATTCCCACCTTCACCCCTCCTTCATAGAGCAGGCACTTTACTTTTCAACTTACCCCCTTCTAGTGCAGGCACTGTATTCACACCTGCACTCCTTCAAGTGCAAGCACTGTACTTCCTACCTATCAGTAGACAAGTTAAAAGAGAGCAGGACACTTACTTCCCTACCTCCAGTCCTTCAGTGCAGGCACTTATTCCACACCTTCACCTCTCCTTCAGAGTGCAGGCACTTTACTTCCCACCTTCACCCTCCTTTGCAGTGCAGGCACTTTACTTCTCACCTTCACCCTCCTTCATTGAGCAGGCACTATACTTCCACCTTCCCCTCCTTCCAGAGTCAGGCACTTTACTTCCTACCTTCACCCCTCCTTCATAGTGCAGGCACTTTACTTCCCACCTTCACCCCTCCTTCATAGACAGGCACTTTACTTCCCACCTTCACCCCTCCTTCAAGAGCAGGCACTTTACTTCCCACCTTCACCCCTCCTTCATAGAGCAGGCACTTACTTCCCACCTTCACCCCTCCTTCATAGAGCAGGCACTTACTTCCACCTTCACCCCTCCTTCATAGGCAGGCACTTTACCTCCCACCTTCACCCTCCTTCATAGAGCAGGCACTTTACTTCCACCTTCACCCTCCTTCATAGAGCAGGCACTTTACTTCCACCTTCACCCTCCTTCATAGAGCAGGCACTTTACTTCCCACCTTCACCCTCCTTCATAGAGCAGGCACTCTATTACTTCCCACCTTCACCCCTCCTTCATAGAGCAGGCACTTTACTTCCCATCTTCACCTCTCCTTCATAGAGCAGGCACTTTACTTACCACCTTCACCCCTCCTTCATAGAGCAGGCACTTTACTTCCCACCTTCACCCCTCCTTCATAGAGCAGGCACTTTACTTTCCAGCTTCACTCCTCCTTCATAGAGCAGCCACTGTACTTCCACCTTCACCCCTCCTTCATAGTGCAGGCACTTTACTTCCCACCTTCACCCCTCCTTCATAGAGCAGGCACTTTACTTCCCACCTTCACCCTCCTTCATAGAGCAGGCACTTTACTTCCCACCTTCACCCCTCCTTCATAGAGCAGGCACTTTACCTATAACCTTCACCCCTTCTTCATAGTGCAGGCACTTTACTTCCCACCTTCACCCCTCCTTCATAGGCAGGAACTGTACTTCCCACTTTCACCCCTCCTTCAGAGTGCAGGAACTGTACTTCCCACCTTCACCCCTTCTTCAGAGTGCAGGAACTGTACTTCCCACCTTCACCCCTTCTTCAGAGTGCAGGAACTGTACTTCCCACCTTCACCCCTTCTTCAGAGTGCAGGAACTGTACTTCCCACCTTCACCCCTTCTTCATAGTGAAAGAACTGTACTTCCCACCTTCACCATTTCTTCATAGTGCAGGAACTGTACTTCCCACCCTCACCCCTTCTTCATAGTGCAAGAACTGTACTTCCCACCTTCACCCCTTCTTCAGAGTGCAGGAACTGTACTTCCCACCTTCACCCCTACTTCAGAGTGCAGGCACTTTATTTCCCATCTTCAGATTGCAGGAACTGTACTTCCTACCTATCAGTAAGAACAAGTTAGGTAAACGATCTCTACAAGACTGAGAGTAACTATCAGTAAGAGGAAGTTCAGTAAAGTCAGTTTAATGCAACTTACTTTAACAAGATAGAAATACAGTGGAACCTCGAGTTTTTACGCCCTGAGTATCGTACTTTTCGAGTATGTAACCGTTTTTTCAGCTAAATTTTGTCCCGAGTTTTGCCCTGTTTTGTACCAGACCTGTCCGCTTGCCCGCGTCTGTTCGCCTCCCAGCCATCGTGAGTCAGTCTGGCTTTGTTTCTCCTCAAGTGAACATTACATAATATATTAGTCATTTAACCCTTTGAGGGTCAAGAGGCCCTCTCCCAAACTCGTTCTCAGGGTCGAAAAATATTAAAAAAAAAATTATTTTTTTCTTATGAAATGATAGTTTTTTATGAGTTTTATAGGCCTAAAAAATTTTTTTTGCAATCAATACTTAGCGAGATACGGAGGCATGAAGTTGGACAGAAATTGAACTGCTTACAGCAACATTGGCGACTGCCGTTCACCTGGCAATAGTTTATTTTGTTTTTTCTACTTTTTTCTTTTATTTTTTAATATTTGATTTCTTCAAGTACCTTTTATGGCCTGTGGTATATATTCACTCATTGTATACTACACAATAACCACACAAACTTTGATGTCATTATATTGTTTACAAAACATGTTTACACAAACCAACAATAAAAAATGTTGTTTATTACTATTTTAATATCATATATATAAACACATATAGTCACTGGACATGTTCCTAGAACTGCAAGAGGTTCTGAAGCTTGTAGTTGTGTGGGGTGACTAGTAAATATGCCTAGTCACCATAGTAATTAGTGTCACAATGACAAATTACACCATCACTCACCACCCTCACTGCCTGTCAACACACATCCCTTCCTCATTACCCCACCAACCCACAAGGAAATAAATCACTGTCTGAATTTTGGGTTATCCTAGGTTGATGGTTGTCCTTCCTTAATTCTTACCTTCCTTCCAACATTTCTATCTACCTTTCTTCCTACCTACCTACCTTCCCTCCATCCTACCTACCTTCCCTCCATCCTATCTACCTTCCCTTCTTCCTACCTACCTTCCCTACTTCTTCCTTAATCTCATCTCTTCCTTTCTTCCTTCCTACTTTCCTTCCTCTCATCTCTTCCTTCCTTCCTTCCTTCCCTCTGGTTTCCTGGGCATTGTTTTCAGTCCCAAACTCCTCAAAACCATGAAATTCATCTCAATTTGCAGAGGAGTGAGGAGTTTCTTACCGCTAGACATGGTGAACAAGGGTTATTGAAATGGGGTTCCCGCAATGCACCACTGGCTACACTATTTTTTTTATACTGCGCACACTGACCGTGCAGACCCATTCTCTCACATGTAAGCATACCAGCTTTCTCCTTCTTGATTTGAACCCTAGCTGCAATGACATACAAGTACGCAATGCACAGCATATTAGGGGCTTTTGGCATGTACATCTCATTAATACCTATGTATCTTGTCTACCCAACTATGTATCATTGTACCATGTCTAAATAAAGTATTAATATTATTATTACGTGACCGACCCTCAAAATGTTAAAGTGCCCTAGAGCGATAAAATGCATATACAGTACACTCATTACTTACCTTAAAATATTTGTAGTCTTAATGGTCTTAATATAGGGTGCAAGGTGAATAGTATGGTAGTTAAGTATGAAAGTGTGGTAGGTATGTAACCCCCATCTGGCTACCCCACTCACACACTATATACAGTGAGCCCCCGGTTCTCATGATTAATCCGTTCCAGAGGGCTTAATGAACACCGAATATAACGAACTCCGAATCTATTTTCCCTATAAGAAATAATGGAAATAAAATTAATCCGTTCCAGACACCCAAAAGTATTAAAATAAAATATTTGTTTACAACATATAGACATTAAATTAAACACAAAACAATGAGAAATAAAGAAATAATAGTACAATAACATGTCACTTACTTTTATTGAAGAGTTGTTGATGTGTGAAAGACGGGAGGAGGGGAGAGGATGGAGTAGTATGCTAGTGTTTGAAAGGGAAATCCCCTTCCATTAACACTGCAGGTGGCAAGTTCTTTTCTGGGGTTACTGGAACTTTCTCTCACAAAAAATCTGTCCAGGGAGCTCTGTGTCTGGCGTTTCTTTAACACATCCCTGAAATGGGACCACATTGTCATTGTACATGTGGCCAACACGGCCTGCAACAGCTTGGTTAGGGTGATAATCATCCATAAAGCCTTGCACATCAGCCCATTTTGCACAGATCTCCCTAATCCTTGAAGGCACCTTCCTCCATCTCTGTTCCTCCTCCTCCTCCTCTGAACGAATTTCCTGAACTGTGGTCTGTTGTTGCTGTTGCTGTTGAAGCTCTTGCAGATATTCAGTGGTTATCTCTTCATTGTGTTCCTCCACCAACTGTTCCACATCCTCAGTACAAACATCCAACCTCATGGACTTGCCCAGTTCCACAATTTCTTCCACAACAGGCTCAGGCTCAGGGTTCTGAGGCTCAGCCCCAAAACCTTCAAAATCCCTCTCTAGGACACAGTCTGGCCACAATTTCCTTCAGGTAGAGTTCAAAGTCCTGGTAGTCACTCCCTCCCAAGCCTTACCTATAAGGTTTACACAATGCAGGATATGGAAATGATCTTTCCAAAAGTCTTTTAGGGTCATATTCATGTCTATGGTCACATCAAAGCACCTTTGGAACACTGCTTTGGTGTAGAGTTTTTAAAGTTTGAAATAACCTGCTGGTCCATGGGCTGGAGAGAGGAGTGGTATTAGGGAAAAGAACTTCACTTTGATGAACTTAAAGTCCAGCACAATTTTCTCTACCAAGGTTGGAGGATGACAAGGAGCATAGTCCATTATCAGGATGGACTTAAGTGGCAAATTATTTTCCTCGAGATATTTCTTCACACTGGGGTCAAACACTTCATAAAACCAGTCCAAGAAAATTTCCCTAGTGACCTATGATTATTGTTAGACTTCCACATCACACACAATTAGACTTGGCAACACTGCATCTCTTAAACGCTCGGGGATTTTCAGAGTGATACACCACTAAAGGCTTCACTTTAAAATCCCCTGCATTAGCACACAACATCAGAGTTTGCCTGTCTTTCATAGGCTTGTGTCCTGGGAGTGCCTTTTCCTCCTGTGTAATGAAGGTCTTGTTTGCATTTTCTTCCAAAACAGGCCTGTTTCGTCACAATTGAACACTTGTTGTTCAGCCTCTATGTACCCTGGAATTCCTGAACATATTTTTCAAACCGCACTTTTGTCACAACTGGCTGCCTCACCATGCCTTATCACACTATGTATGCCACTACGCTTCTTAAATCTGTCAAACCAGCCTTTGCTGGCTTTAAGTTCATTCACTTCAGCACTCTTTGCAGGCATTTTCTTAACGAGATCATCATGCAACTGCCTTGCTTTTTCAGATATTATCGCCTGCGAAACACTATCTCCTGCTAATTGTTTCTCGTTGATCCACAACAACAATAAAGTTTCCACTTGTTCCAGCACTTGAGATCTCTGTTTTGTGACCATACTTGCACCTTTCGCAACAACAGCATCCTTGATTTCCTTTCTCTTGGCCATAATGGAAGTGATGGTTGAATGGGCTTTGCCATAGAGCCTGGCCAGCTCAGCCAAACGAACTCCACTTTCATATTTTGCAATGATCTTCTTCTTCAATTCTACTGTATTTCTGACATTCTTTACCACAGGCTTGGCACTAGGAGCTTTCTTGGGGCCCATGGTGGCTTATTTAGCAGTTGCAAGCACTAAAAACAGTGGAATAATGACAATATATCTGGTATGAATGCGTGGGTGGTGGTCACTTGCTGGTAAACAATAGCACAATGATGCTGAATGGAGTGCCTGGGCCCGCTCAGGCCACGCGTATGCATCCGGGGCGAATCATGAACTCCGAGTTGATTCGTGAACAGCGAGCCAAAATTTTCGTGAACAAACTTAACGAACTCCGATGCTAACGAACACCGGGGGTTGACTGTACTAGGCTTTTAAAGTGTCCTAGAGTGATAAAATGCATATACACTATGCTCATTATGTACCTTAAAATATTTTTAGTCTTAATGTAGTGAGAGGTGAGTAAACAAAATGAGTACATGAGAATACATGAGAGTGTAGAAGGTTCGAGTTTTGTAAACAAATCCTTTGTTGTTGTTGTTGTTGTTAGAAGTCCGGACACGAATGGTTTATGTTCACTCCGTCAAGCTGACTGGAAAAACATATCATATTTATGTTAATTTATATGTTTATATGTTACATAGCATGTTTATTATATACAGGTCTCCTCAACATTCGCAAGGGTTAGGGAATCAAGAGCCTCGCGAATGTTGAAAAATCGTGAATGTTTGGTGCCCCAATATATTGTAGGGAAATATAATACAGTACTGCTTCCATAACCTATTGAACCATGAACACTCATAAAACACATGAAAACATCATAATGTACTATATACATGTTATTTTGACATGAGCTGGCTGTGGAGGGAGGCCTGTAATAGTATAATTATACAATACGTATTTTATAGTGTTGTGAAGTGTCATGGGGAATCAAGAGTTACTGACACACTGCTTCTTCTCCCTCTGCTGTAGCGCTGCCCACTTTGTAATGATGCCAGATGTTGAAGTAAATACGTATACAGTGGACCCTCGCTATTCGAATGGCTCGGCAGTCGAACAAATCGTCATTAGAACAAGAAAATCGATATCGTCATGCGAACAAAATATCATGATTCGAACAAGTGTGTCCATCACCTGTCCGCCCATGCGCTTGGAGAGCCAGTCCCTCGTTGTTTACACTCAAGAGAACAATACCCTGCACGCTCATCCAGACATTTCACACTTAATTATAATTGTTTTGAGTTTGTTCATTAAGTGTGAGGCAGTGGTGAGAGGCAGTGGTGGTAGAGGCAGTAGTGGTAGAGACAGTGGTGGTAGAGGCAGTGGTGAGAGGCAGTGGTGGTAGAGGCAGTGGTGAGAGGCAGTGGTGGTAGAGGCAGTGGTGGTAGAGGCAGTGGTGAGAGGCAGTGGTGGTAGAGGCAGTGGTGGTTGAGGCAGTGGTGGTAGAGACAGTGGTGAGAGGCAGTGGAGGTAGAGGCAGTGGAGGTAGAGGCAGTGGTGAGAGTCTGTGGTGAGAGGCAGTGGTGAGAGGCAGTGGTGGTAGAGGCAGTGGTGAGAGGCAGTGGAGGTAGATGCAGTGGAGGTAGATGCAGTGGAGATAGAGGCAGTGGTGAGAGACAGTGGTGGTAGAGGCAGTGGTAGAGGCAGTGGTGAGAGGCAGTGGTGAGAGGCAGTGATGGTAGAGGCAGTGGTTGTGGAGACAGTGGTGGGAGAGACAGTGGTGGTAGAGGCAGTGGAGGCAGTGGTGGTAGAGGCAGGGGTGAGAGGCAGTGGAGGTAGAGGCAGTGGAGGTAGAGGCGGAGGGTGGAGGTAGAGGCAGTGGAGGTAGAGGCAGTGGAGGTAGAGGCAATGGTGAGAGGCAGTGGTGAGAGGCAGTGGTGAGAGGCATTGGTGGTAGAGGCAGTGGTGGTAGAGGCAGTGGTGAGAGGCAGTGGTGAGAGGCAGTGGTGGTAGAGGCAGTAGTGGTAGGGACAGTGGTGGTAGAGACAGTGGTGGTAGAGGCAGTGGTGAGAGGCAGTGGTGGTGGGCAGTGGTGAGAGGCAGTGGTGGGAGAGGCAGTGGTGAGAGGCATGTGAGAGCAGTGGTGGTTGAGGCAGTGGTGAGAGGCAGTGCAGGCAGTGGTGGTAGAGGCAGTGGAAGTAGAGGCAGTGGAGGTAGAGGCAGTGGTGAGAGGCAGTGGAGGTAGAGGCAGTGGTGAGAGGCAGTGGAGGTAGAGGCAGTGGTGAGAGGCAGTGGAGGTAGAGGCAGTGGTGAGAGGCAGTGGAGGTAGAGGCAGTGGTGAGGGCAGTGGAGGTAGAGGCAGTGGTGGTAGAGGCAGTGGTGGTAGAGGCAGTGGTGGTAGAGGCAGTGGTGGTAGAGGCAGTGGTGAGAGGCAGTGGTAGTAGAGGCAGTGGTGGTAGAGGCAGTGGTGAGAGGCAGTGGTGAGAGGCAGTGGTGGTAGAGGCAGTGGTGAGAGGCAGTGGTGGTAGAGGCAGTGGAAGTAGAGGCAGTGGAGGTAGAGGCAGTGGTGAGAGGTAGTGGAGGTAGAGGCAGTGGTGAGAGGCAGTGGAGGTAGAGGCAGTGGTGAGAGGCAGTGGAGGTAGAGGGAGTGGTGAGAGGCAGTGGAGGTAGAGGCAGTGGTGGTAGAGGCAGTGGTGGTAGAGGCAGTGGTGGTAGAGGCAGTGGTGAGAGGCAGTGATAGTAGAGGCAGTGGTGGTAGAGGCAGTGGTGAGAGGCAGTGGTGAGAGGCAGTGGTGAGAGGCAGTGGTGGTAGAGGCAGTGGTGAGAGGCAGTGGTAGTAGAGGCAGTGGTGAGTAAACAAGATTAAATGAAGGTTCGGGAGGGAGTTTTGTAAACAAACCAGTTGTTGTTGTTACCAGCCTGACACGTACGAATTCTGTTCAATCCGTGAAGCTGACTGGAAGTGATCTAACGCACTTAGCATTACAAACTCCGTTTTCTCTTATACTAACACGTCCGATGGAGGAAAGACTGGGAAGATGTTTTCACAGCTGTAGCGAGAATGCCCGCCACCACCATCCTTTCCAGCCACCACATTCGTAATGACATACATACATGTATTTTATTCATTCTAGAATGTATATCAGGTTTTTATATTATTTATATTGTTTATTATGTCATATTAGATGAATTGTGATAGATAAATAAGCTGTCTAGTTGATAATAGCTTCACAGTGAAGTAATATTTTGTCATGCCTCCTGACAGCAGGACCGGATTAATTGTATTTCCATTATTTCTTATGGGAAAAACTAAATCGCCACTCGAACATTTCGCGTTGAGAACTAGCTCCTGGAACGGATTAAGTTTGAATAGCGGGGGTCCACTGTACATTAGAAAAAAAAATGAAACTCCAACTTGATAACTTTATTTTAATTTGCATAACTCCTATAATACAGAAAACAATAAAAAAGTAAAATACACATACAACGAGTTAAGCTTACAGAAAAATACATTAAATTCACCATCTAACATCGTTACAAAGTGGGAGGTGTAATTGGAGGGAGGTAGAGGCGAGCAGTGTCTGGTGAGTCGTCATAGGTGGTGGATGTTAGCCTTAGCGCTAATAAAATGTTGTGTAATTACACTAATATTAGTAATAAAGGTTATACTATCTATTACATTTATTCCAAATTGATATCAGAAACACGATAAATATCCTAGAACTGTAATAAAGATGTGAAATGAATAATATATGCCATATTATATGAGTGGGGTAAGAGAAGCAGGCAGACCGCCACCATAAGAGATGTTTACATCAGGGTAAACATGCCTAAATCACTCTTGTTATAAGAAACAATGCAAAAATAGCATTTATTATTTTTAGAATAATAATAATATATAATACAGTGAACCCCCGGTGTTCGACGGCGTCGGAGCTCGGCCAAATCGGTGTTCGACGTTTTTTTTACAATATTTTTGACTCGGTATTAGGCTGGCCACTCAGAGTTCGGCGAGTTGGCTATCCGTCCCGAACGCGTACGCGTGTGGCCGTGGCCCAGCTGGGCGCCCAGGCACTCAGTGTTATTGTTTACAAGCGAGCGAAGACTACCCACGCACCACCCACACATTCATACCATATATATTGTCATTATTCCAATGTTTTTAGTGCTTGCAACTGCTAAATAAGCCACCATGGGCCCCAAGAAAGCTCCTAGTGCCAAGCCTGTGGTAAAGAATGTGCAGGGAGTGAAGCATTCATGCAGGGAGTGTAGCATTTATGCAGGGAGTGTAGCAGGGATGCAAGGAGTGTAGCAGGGATGCAGGGAGTGTAGCAAGGATGCAGGGAGTGTAGTAGGCATGCAGGGAGTGTAGCAAGGATGCAGGGAGTGTAGTAGGCATGCAGGGAGTGTAGCAAGGATGCAGGGAGTGTAGTAGGCATGCAGGGAGTTTAGCATTCATGCAGGGAGTGTAGCATTCAAAGAAAAAGGCCAGTAACCCCAGAAAAGAACTTGGTACCTGCAGTGTTAATGGAAGGGGATTCCACTTCCAAACACTAGCAGGTACCACCTTCTTCCCTCCTCCCGTCCTCCACACATCAACAACTCTTCAATAAATGTAAGTGACATGTTATTGTACTATTTATTTCTTAATTTTTTTTATAAAATTGTGTTTAATTTAATGTCAAAAAGTTCTAAAAAATATTTTATTTTAATACTTTTGGATGTCTGGAACGGATAAATTTTATTTCCATTATTTCTTATGGGGAAAATAGAATCGGAGTTCGACCAAACCGGTGGTCGACGGGCCCTCTGTGACGGATTGCCGACGAGAACCGGGGGCTCACTGTAATTGATCTGGAGCACTTTAAATGTCATCAGTATTTGATAGCTGACATTTAGAGCACTCCACAGCAATTATTAATAATAATTAATAATAATAATAATAATAATAATAATAATAATATAATATTTTTATTTCAATCCATGATACAAGTGTACATTGTTATTGGTAGTTACAATTTTAAAACTGTAATGCAAGGAGAGCCACTGGCATGCCATGGCATTAGGGGCAGTTATTCTAAAGACTTATTCACTAAGTACTTAATGCTAGAGAAATTGATTGAGTTTATTCTAGTTCTGTATTATTTTAAATTATAATATGATTATACATACTATTAAAAGACAATACAAGAGAAATTGGTTGAGTTTAATCTAGTTGTATATTTTAATTCAAGTTACAATATGTTGATGCTATACTAGTATAATAACAATACTAGAAAAATTTATTGAGTTTCTTCTAGTTATATATTTTATTTCAAATTAACAAAATGATGATACTATAATATTTTAAATGACAATATGATGATATGAAATTGCAACAAGTGTTAAGGAGGATGACATATAAAATTGAGATTATCTTAAGTAAAATATCATTGGGTTTGAAAGTTTGTTACAGTATGAGTGTTTAGTATAGGGTGAGTAGGTGATTTTTGAGAAGAGTCTTGAAATGATTAATAATAATAATAATAATAATAATAATAAATAATAATAATTGCTGTGGAGTGCTCTAAATGTCAGCTACCAAATACTGATGACATTTAAAGTGCTCCAGATCAATTATTATAAATTATTATTATTCTAAAAATAATAAATGCTATTTTTGCATTTGTTCTTATAACAAGAGTGATTTAGGCATCTTTACCCTGATGTAAACATCTCTTGTGAGTGGCGGTATGCCTGTTTTCTTACCCCCCCTCATATAATATGGCATATATTATTCATTTCAATGTCTTCATTACAGTTCTAGGGTATTTATCATGTTTCTAATATCAATTTGGAATAAATGTAATATATAGATAACCTTTATTTAGTACATTCATTACTTACTGCTTCCTTAACCTATTGAACCATGAACAATCATAAAACACATGAAAACATAGTAAAATATTGTACTATATAGTACAGTGGTCCCTCGGTTTTCGCCGAAAATTCATTCCAGAATGCTGCTCAAGTGCCATTACCGAACGAATTTACTTCCTTAAGAAATAATGTCACGTAGGTTAGTCTATTTCAGACCCCCAAAAATACACTTGCAACAGCACTTACGAAAATACACTTACATAAATGGTCGAGTTTGGAGATGCACGAAAACCGTCCTCCACACATCAACAACTCTTCAATAAATGTAAGTGACATGTTATTGTACTATTTATTTCTTAATTTTTTTTATAAAATTGTGTTTAATTTAATGTCAAAAAGTTCTAAAAAATATTTTATTTTAATACTTTTGGATGTCTGGAACGGATAAATTTTATTTCCATTATTTCTTATGGGGAAAATAGAATCGGAGTTCGACCAAACCGGTTTAATACCTGGAGTTTAACTGGAGAGAGTTCCAGGGGTCAACGCCCCTGCGGCCCGGTCTGTGACCAGGCCTCATGTTGGATCAGAGCCTGATCAACCAGGCTGTTACTGCTGGCCGCACGCAGTCCAACGTACGAACCACAGCCTGGCTGGTCAGGCACCGACTTTAGGTGCCTGTCCAGTGCCTGCTTGAAGACAGCCAGGGGTCTATTGGTAATCCCCCTTATGTATGCTGGGAGGCAGTTGAACAGTCTTGGGCCCCTGACACTTATTGTGTTGTCTCTCAACGTGCTAGTGGCACCCCTGCTTTTCATTGGGGGGATGTTACATCGTCTGCTGAGTCTTTTGCTTTCGTAGGGAGTGACACTCGTGTGCAAGTTTGGTACTAATCCCTCTAGGATTTTCCAAGTGTATATAATAATGTATCTCTCCCGCCTGCGTTCCAGGGAGTACAGGTTTAGGAACTTCAAGCGTTCCAAGTAATTGAGGTGGTTTATTGCAGTTATTCGTGCCGTGAAGGTTCTCTGTACATTTTCTAGATCAGCAATTTCACCTGCCTTGAAAGGTGCAGTTAGTGTGCAGCAATATTCCAGCCTAGATAGAACAAGCGACCTGAAAAGTGTCAACATGGGCTTGACATCCCTGGTTTTAAAGGTTCTCATTATTCATCCTGTCATTTTTCTGGCAGATGCGATTGCTACAGTGTTATGGTCCTTGAAGGTGAGATCCTCTGTCATGATCACTCCCAGGTCTTTGACATTAGTTTTTTGCTCTATTGTGTGGTTGGAATTTGTTATATACTCCGATGAGATTTTAATTTCCTCACGTTTTCCATATCAGAGTAATTGAAATTTCTCATCATTGAACTTCATATTGTTTTCTGCAGCCCATTTAAAGATTTGGTTGATGTCTGCTTGGAGTCTTGCAAATAAGTAAAGTAAAGTAAGTAAAGTAAATTTTATTTCTTTGCAGATTGCAGATTACATAGGTATTGGTAATTACAATGTAAATTGAGTGCAAGGAGAGCCACTGACATGCCATGGCATTAGGGGCAGCTAAATCTAGTAACTTAAAGACTATGAACAAACAAAACACTCAGTGAGTGAGTGGTGGGCGGGCTGGCTGCCGGTTCGGAAGGAAGGTAGTAGGGATGCTCGGGTGGCGGGAAACTTAAATATGATTTGGTGGGTGGGAATTTGGCAGCCGGGAATTCGCGAATGTGTGAAGCCCGCAAAAGTGGAAAACGTGAATGTTGAGGGAGCCCTGTAATTTTGAAAAACTATCATAGATGGATTAAGCAAAATGTCTATACAGTGGACCCCCGGCTAACGTTCATTCCAGATAACGTTATTTTCGGTTAAAAATTGCTTTTTACGTTCAATATTTTTTTTGGTTAGCGTTATTTACTCAGTTAGCTTTAAGTACAAGACCTGTCTGCCTGCTCTGCGCTTGCGCGCTTCCTCCCAGGACGCCAGTCCAGCATTGTTTACACTTGAGTGAACACTACCCAGCGCGCTCTTTCAAACATTCACAATACATTTGGTGTCTTTTTTGGTGGTTTAGTGACTGTCACTGTGAAATAAGTCACCATGGGTCCAAAGAAGCTTCCAAGTGGCACCCCAGTGGTAAATAATAATAATACTTTATTGAGACATGGTACAATGATACAAAGAGAGTGAGGAACACCATCTAACTGAAGAAGGAGATTGTTGAAAAATATGAGAGTGGCGTACGTGTGGGTGAGCTTGCCAGGATGTACGGAAAAAGACAATCTACTATCACCATTATCCTGGCAAAGAGAAAAGAAATCAAGGAAGCTAATGTTGCAAAAGCGGTTGATTTATTTATAAAACAAAGATCGAAAACAGTGGATGAGGTTGAGAAGTTATTGCTGGTGTGGATCAATGAAAAACAGATAGCGGGTGATAGTATATCCATGGCGATAATTTGTGAAAAGCCAAGGCAGTTGCACGCAGATCTTGTCAAGACAATGCCTGGTACCAGTGCTGATGCGAGTGATTTTAAAGCCAGCAGAGGCTGGTTTGAGAGGTTTAAGAAACATAGTGGCATACACAGTGTTGTGAGGTATGGTGAGGCAGCCAGCTCAGACAAACAAGCAGCTGAAAAATTTGTGCAGGAATTCCAGGGGTTCATAGACACTGAAAAATTTGAACCCCAACAAGTGTTTAATTGTGATGAAACAGGCCTCTTTTGGAAGAAAATGCCAAAGAGGACCTTCATTACTCAGGAGGAAAAGGCACAGCCAGGACACAAGCCTATGAAAGACAGGCTAACTCTTATGCTTTGTGCCAATGCCAGTGATGATTTTAAAGTGAAGCCTTTACTGGTGTATCACTCAGAAAATCCCAGAGCCTTCAAGAAACACAATGTTAACAGGAATAATTTGTGTGTGCATTGGATGGCTAACACTAATGCATGGGTCACTAAGGACATTTTCGTGGAATGGGTGACTGCAGTGTTTGTCCCTAGTTTGAAGAAATACCTCCTGGAAAAGAAATTGCCACTCAAGTGCCTCCTGCTACTGGACAATGCTCCTGCTCATCCTCACAACTTGGATGACTTTTTGTCTGATAAGTTTAGTTTCATCACAGTGAAGTTCTTGCCTCCTAACACCACTCCTCTCATCCAGCACATGGACCAGCAGGTCATTTCCAGCTTCAAGAAACTGTACACCAAAGCATTGTTTCAAAGGTGCTTTGATGTAACCTCAGCCTCTGCATTGACCCTAAGAGAGTTCTGGAAAGATCACTTCAATATCGTGCATTGCATAGGCCTTATAGGTAATGCTTGGGAGGGAGTGACTTCCAGGACTTTGAACTCTGCTTGGAGACCACTGTGGCTAGATTGTGTTGAAAAGAGGGATTTTGAAGGATTTGAGGCTGGCCCTGACCCTGACCCTGATGACCCTGTGCCTGTTGTGGACTCTATAGTGGCATTGGGGAACAGCCTGGGGTTGGAGGTGAGTGGTGAGGATGTGGAAGAGTTGGTGGAGGAGCACAGGGTAGACCTAACAACTGAAGAGCTGAGAGAGCTTCATGAGGAACAGCAGCAGACGACATTTAAGGAAATTGATTCAGAGGAGGAGGCTGGACAGGTTGAGGTAGTAACTTCTTCAGAGATTAAGGAATTTTTTCCAAATGGGCTGATGTGCAGACATTTGTTGAAAAACACCACCCTGAGCAAGCTGAAGCAAACCACATCTGCAACATGTTCAGTGACAGAATCTTGCCCCACTTCAGAAAAATGTTGAAGAGTCGCCAGAAACAGAGGACTCTGGACAGTTATTTTTCTAAGAAGAGTTCTAGTGACTCTCAAGCTGGTCCTAGTGGCATTAAAAGACCAAGAAGGGAAGTAACCCCAGAGAGGGACTTGTTACCTGAAGTCCTTTTGGAGGGGGATTCCCCTTCCAAATACTAAGCACTCCCTCACTCCTCCTCCCTATCTTCCAGATGCCAGCAAGTCTCTTCAATAAAGGTAAGTAAATGTTATTTTAAATGTTGATTTCATTATTTATTTATGAATTTTAAATTGTATGTAATATTTATGTGTGTTTTCTGTATGTAAAACTATAGTTATTCTTTAAAAAATATTTTTTTTGTGAATATTTTTGGATGTCTGGAACGGATTAATTGTATTTACATTATTTCTTATGGGAAATAAGGTTTCAGATAACTATTTTTTCGGTTAAAGCTCAAGCTCCTTGAACGGATTAAGAACATTAGCCGAGGGTCCACTGTATTAACATTTTATACTCCTCAGAGTGATTATTATTTTTATTATCATCATTAATGCACCTCAGAGTGATTATTATTATGTTATTATTACAGTGGTACCTCTACTTACGAGTAGCTCCTAACTCGAACAATTATGTACAGTAAGTGTATTTTTGTAGGTGCTTTTGTAAGTGTATTTTTGGGAGTCTGAAATGGATTAATCTAATTTTCATTATTTCTTATGGGAGAAAAATTCCTTCAGTATCGGCACTTGAATTGCCGTCTGGAACGAATTTTGCTCGTGAGTAAAGGTACCACTGTATCATTATTAATAAGGCATCTTCAAGACTAATAACACATTCTTAGTGATTTTAATGTGTTCCTGCATGCCAGCACAGGCACAGGATGTGGAGTTTAAAGCAGTTAAGTTCAGTTACAAAGTGTAGCATTAAGAGTGTAGCGATTAAACGATAGAAAAAGGACAAAACGAAATAAACTCCTGACAGCATAAGCTGCTCTGCTTATCTTCTGCAAGGTATGTAAATGGTGTACGTACACCAGTTCATTTGTACATTATGGTTTTCTTATGAAAGAAGTGATCTAATGCAGTTTGCCTCACAAACTCCATTTTCTCTTATACGTACTAACACGTCTGAAGGAGGAAAGAATGGGAAGACGTTTTCATAGCTGGAGCAAGAATGCCCACCACCACATACGTACTAACATACATATTTTATTCATTCTAGAGTGTATATCAGGTTTTTATGTTACTATTTATGTCATATTAGATGAATTGTGATAGATGAATAAGCTGTACAGTTGATAATAGCATCATAACTGAAGTACTATTTTGTCATGCCTCCTGACAGTTCGAACGGATTAATTGGATTTACATTATTTCTTATGGGAAACATTGCTTCGACTTCAGAATGTTTCAGCTTTAGAACTAGCTCCTGCAATGGATTAAGTTTGAAACTCGAGGTACCACTGTATGTACTTGACAAAATTCTCAGGGACAATTTAGACACAACATGGTCGCAAGATTGTACAATTATTTGGGTACAATCATGACAAAACAGTTTCATCTCTTTCCACCTAAATCACCTTTACTGGCTATCTGCTCCTCAATATTAGTTTGATTAATTGATGGATTACCTGGACTATACCTGGAGAGGGTTTCAGGGGTCAACACCCCCATGGAAATAAATGGTATAAAATACCGACACAATGGAAAAATAAACACATAAGCAGTATAATGTGATCCTTTATTGACAACGTTTCGCCCATGCAGTGAGCTTTATCGAGTCACAAACAGATCTGTTTGTGACTCGATAAAGCCCACTGCATGGGCGAAACGTTGTCAATAAAGGATCACATTATACTGCTTATGTGTTTATTTTTACTTCTATTCTGTCGACTGAATACAAGAAACCGCCTATTCACCTATTTCAACTACGCAAAAATGTGGTCAGAAATTGGCAATTTGGCCAATTTCACTCAAATTTCAATGATGTCAATTTCAAAATAGGGTCCAGGAATGCAGACATTTCTGCCACTAAAATAAAAATTTCTCTCTTCATTAGTCAGGTCTCCAGGCCCCTCTTAACCCTTTGGGGGTCTCCAGGCCCTCTCCCAAACTCGTTCTCAGGGTCGCAAATTTTTCGGAAAAAAAATACAGTGAACCCTGCCTAACAAACGCTCCATATAGCAAACAAATCGCGTAACGAACGCTTTTTTCGCAAAATATTTTTCGCACCAAGCGAACAGTACGAGACCTGTCCGCCCGCCAAGCGCCTGCGCAGGACGCCAGTTAAGCGTTGTTTACCATTGAGAGAACATCATCCAGCGTGCTCTTTCAAACATTCATAATACTTTTGTTGTATTTTATGGTGATTTTGTAATTGTCACTGTGAAATAAGTCACCATGGGTCCAAAGAAGATTCCTAGTGGCACCCCTGTGGTAAAGAGAGTGAGGACCACCATCGAACTGAAGAAAGAGATTGTTGAAAAATATGAGAGTGCCGTACGTGAGTGAGCTTGCCAGGATGTACAAGAAAAACAAATCTACTATTGGCACTATCCTGGCAAAGAGAAATGAGATCAAGGAAGCTAATGTTGCAAAAGGGGTTGATATGTTAACGAAAAAGAGATCGAAAACAGTGGATGAGGTTGAGAAGTTGTTGATGGTGTGGATAAACAATAAACAGATAGCAGGTGATAGTATTTCCACGGTGATAATTTGTGAAAAGGCAAGGCAGTTGCACGCAGATCTTGTCAAGACAATGCCTGAAACCAGTGCTGAGGAGAGTGATTTTAAAGCCAGCAGAGGCTGGTTTGAGAGGTTTAAGAAACGTAATGGCATACACAGTGTTGTGAGACATGGTGAGGCAGCCAGCTCAGACAAACGTGCAGCTGAAAAGTTTGTGAGTGAATTCCAGGGGCTCGTAGAGGCTGAAGAATTCCTCCCCCAACAAGTGTTTAATTGTGAAGAAACAGGCCTGTTTTGGAAGAAAATGCCCAACAGGACCTTTATTACTCAGGATGAAAAGGCACTGCCAGGACACAAGCCTATGAAAGACAGGCTAACTTTCATGTTGTGTGCCAATGCCAGTGGTGATTTCAAAGTGAAGCCTTTACTTGTGTATCACTCAGAAAATCCCAGAGCCTTCAAGAAACACAATGTTAACAGGAATAATTTGTGTGTGCATTGGAAGGCTAACACTAATGCATGGGTCACTAAGGACTTTTTCGTGGAATGGGTGACTGCAGTGTTTGGCCCTGGAAAAGAAATTGCCACTCAAGTGCCTCCTGGTACTGGACAATGCTCCTGCTCATCCTCACAACTTGGATGACTTTTTGTCTGATAAGTTATTTCATCACAGTGAAGTTCTTGCCTCCTAACACCACTCCTCTCATCCAGCCCATGGACCAGCAGGTCATTTCCAACTTCAAGAAACTGTACACCAAAGCATTGTTTCAAAGGTGCTTTGATGTAACCTCAGCCTCTGCATTGACCATAAGAGAGTTCTGGAAAGATCACTTCAATATCATGCATTGCATAGGCCTTATAGGTAATGCTTGGGAGGGAGTGACTTCCAGGGCTTTGAACTCTGCTTGGAGACCACTGTGGCCAGATTGTGTTGAAAAGAGGGATTTTGAAGGATTTGAGGCTGGCCCTGACCCTGACCCTGACGACCCTGTGCCTGTTGTGGACTCTATAGTGGCATTGGGGAACAGCCTGGGGTTGGAGGTGAGTGGTGAGGATGTGGAAGAGTTAGTGGAGGACCACAGGGTAGACCTAACAACTGAAGAGCTGGAAGTGGAACAGCATGAGACCAGAGCTGAGGTTATTGCTTCACAGGAGGAGGAAGAGGGAGTGAAGGAGGTGCCTTCTTCAGTGCTTAAGGAAATGTGTACAAAGTGGAATGAGTTGTAGACATTTGTTGAAAAACACCACCCTGAGCAAGCTGTAATGAGCCATCTGTAACCAGTTCAGTGACAGAGTCATGTTGCACTTCAGGAAAATGTTAAACAGGCGCCAGAAACAGAGGACTCTGGACAGTTATTTTCTGCAACAGGGTTCTAGTAACTCTCAAGCTGGTCCTAGTGGCATTAAAAGACAAAGAAGGGAAGTAACCCCAGAGAGGGACTTGTTACCTGAAGTCCTTTTGGTGGGGGATTCCCCTTCCAAACACTAACACCTCCCCCTGTCCTCCTCCCTATCTTCCAGATGCCAGCAACTCCCTTCAATAAAGGTAAGTAAATGTAAATCCTGCAGTCAGGATGATAAATTCCCACTCTAGACAGCAAACTCCACCTATATTCAAAACTTTAAAACTACTCACCGTAAAAAATATTCATACCTATTCATGTGCCTTCTACATACATAAAACTCTACATGCTAATATTAACCCTCCACTCAAAATTCTCCTCAACAACTTTAATAGGTCCCACGACCACCACACAAGACACAGATCACTATTTGACATACCCTGAGTCCATACTAACCAATGTAAAAATTCTATGCACATAAAGGGCCCCAGAATCTGGAATTCATTACCAGTAAATACAATAAGATAACCTTGTCGGAAAATCAATTCAAGACTCTTCTCAAAAATCACCTACTCACCCTATACTACTAAATACTCATACTGTAACAAACTTTCAAACCCAATGTTATTTTACTTAAGATAATCTCAGTTTTATATTGTCATCCTCCTTAACACTTGTTGCAATTTCATATCATCATTTTGTCATTTAAAATAGTACAGTGGACCCTCGGTTAACGAAAGGTTCCGTTAACGAAAGCTTCGGAAAACGAAAGCTTTTTTCGTAATCGGTTAGCGAAAAATTTTTGGTTAGCGAAAGGTATTAGACGTGTCCGCCTGCTCTGCGCAAGCGCAGGACGCCAGTGAAGCGTTGTTTACCATTGAGAGAACATTACCTAGTGCGCTCTTTCAAAGATTCACAATATATTTGGTGTCTTTTTTGGTGGTTTAGTGATTGTCACTGTGAAATAAGTCACCATGGGTCCAAAGAAGCTTCCTAGTGGCACCCTTGTGGTAAAGAGAATGAGGAACACCATCAAACTGAAGAAGGAAATCATAGAAAAATGTGAGAGTGGTGTACGTCTGAGTGATCTTGCCAGGATGTACAAGAAAACTCTGTCTACTATCGGCACTATCCTGGCAAAGAGAAATGAGATCAAGGAAGCTAATGTTGCAAAAGGGGTTAATTTGTTAACGAAACAAAGATCGAAAACAGGGGATGAGGTTGAGAAGTTGTTGATGGTGTGGATCAATGAAAAACAGTTAGCGGGTGATAGTACATATTTCTATGGCGATAATTTGTGAAAAGGCAAGGAAGTTGCACGCAGATCTTTTGAAGACAATGCCTGGAAACAGTGGTGAGGCGAGTGATTTTAAAGCCAGCAAAGGCTGGTTTGAGAAGTTTAAGAAACGTAGTGGCATACACAATGTTGTGAGGCATGGTGAGGCAGCCAGCTCAGACAAACGTGCAGCTGAAAAAATTGTGCAGGAATTCAAGGGGTTCGTAGAGGCTGAACAATTCCTCCCCCAACAATTGTTTAATTGTGATGAAACAGGCTTGTTTTGGAAGAAAATGCCCAACAGGACCTACATTACTCAGGAGGAAAAGGCACTGCCAGGACACAAGCCTATGAAAGACAGGCTAACTCTCTTGTTTTGTTCTAATGCTAGTGGGGATTTTAAAGTGAAGCCTTTACTGGTGCATCACACAGAAAATCCCAGACCCTTCAGGAAACACAGTGTTGACAAGAATAAATTGTGTGTGCATTGAAAAGCTAACACCAAGGCATGGGTAACTACGGAGATTTTCAAGGAATGGTTGACTGGAGTGTTTGGCCCTAGTGTGAAGAAATACCTCCTGGAAAAGAAATTGCCACGCAAGTGCCTCCTGGTACTGGACAATGCTCCTGCTCATCCTCACAACTTGCAAGAGTTGTTGCCTGACAACTTAAATTTCATCAGAGTGAAGTTCTTGCGTCCTAACACCACTCCTCTCATCCAGCCCATGGACCAGCAGGTCATTTCCAACTTCAAGAAACTGTACACCAAAGCACTGTTTCAGAGGTGCTTTAATATGACCAATGACTCTGAATTGACCCTAAGAGAGTTCTGGAAAGAACACCTCAATATCTTGCATTGCATAGGCCTTATAGGTAAGTCTTGGGAGGAAGTGACTTCCAGGACTCTGAACTCTGCTTGGAGACCACTGTGGATGGATTGTGTCCAAGAGAGGGATTTTGAAAGATTTGAGGCTGACCCTGACCCTGACGACCCTGTGCCTGTTGTGGAACATGTTGTGGAAGATATTGTGGAATTGGGGAACAGCCTGGGGTTGGAGGTGAGTGGTGAGGATGTGGAAGAGTTGGTGGAGGAGCACAGGGTAGAGCTAACAACTGAAGAGCTGCAAGAGCTTCATCTGGAACAGAAACAGACCACAGCTGAGGTTATTGCTTCACAGGAGGAGAGAGATAGAGATAAGGAGGTGCCTTCTTCAGTGCTTAAGGAGATGTGTACAAAGTGGAACGAGTTGCAGACATTTGTTGAAAGATACCACCCTGAGCAAGCTGAAATGAGCCTTCTGTGCAACCACTTCAGTGACAGAGCCATGTTGTACTTCAGAAAAGTGTTGAAGAGTTGCCAGAAACAGAGGACTGTGGACAGTTACTTCACCAGGCAGGGCTCTAGTGACTCTCAAGCTGGTCCTAGTGGCATTAACCCTTTGGGGGTCCAAGGGGGGTCTCTGAAACTCGTTCTCAGGGTCCACGAATTTAAAAAAAAAAAAAAATTATTTTTTCTTATGAAATGATAGAGAATCGTTTTCCCATCATAACGCCACAAAAATTATGAAATTTGATCGAAAACTAACGGAATTATGCTTTCGCGAAGTTAGCGTAGCCATGACACTTACGCATCGGCGATTTCGCCCACTTTGAGCCCTATTTTCGGCACATTGCAATGTTTCAGTCTACTAAAATTATAGCTATTTCGCTAGAACTCCATTTCTTCTATCGATTGAGTACAAGAAACTGCCTATTTACCAATTTCAACTACCCAAAATAGTGGTCAGTAAATGGCAATTTGGCCAATTTCACACAAATTTCAAACGATGCAAATTTCAAAATAGGACCCATAATAAACAAGACAGACATTCCTGGCACTAAAATAACATCTTCTCTGTTCATTAGTTACGTCTCAAGGCCCCTCTTACATTACTTTAGCTTTCCATTTTGAATTTTTATTCTCACAAAAAAATAGAATAATATCAGAGCACTTGTGCATGAATATTAGACTCGCCAGTTGATGTGTATTGGACGCATGGTGTGATTTGTTTACTCTTGAACATCGTCAAAAATCGAACATTTTCGCTACTTTGAGCTCAATTTCAAGGTACTTGTTATTGTCAAACCAATCAAAATCATCTCTATTTCTGTAATATATCTTCCATTCTATCAAATAAGAACAAGAAAACGAGAATACAACAATAAATACCATACGAAAATAGACTGCAAAGTCGCTGTTTTAAACCAAAAACACGGTCAGAGGTTTTTTTTCCTCATTATGCACTGTGTGGTGCAGGATTTTTTTTATACTGCGCACACTGACCGCACAGACCCATTCTATCACATCTAGGCCTAACAGCCCATTTCTGCTTGATTTGAGGGCGCTAGAATTTAGGCGTACTAGTACGTCAATAACCCCAGTGCATAAGACGTACTAGTATGACCAAAACCCCGAAAGGGTTAAAAGACCAAGAAGGGAAGTAACCCCAGAGAGGGACTTGTTACCTGAAGTCCTTTTGGATGGGGATTCCCCTTCCAACCATTAACACCCTGCCCCTGTCAGCAACTCTACCTTCCAGATGCCTGCAACTCTTCAATAAAGGTAAGTAAATGTTATTGTTTTTTGTTTTTTTGAGTGATTATTTTTTTGTGGAACGAATTAATTGTATTTACATTATTTCTTATGGGAAATAAGGTTTCAGATTACGAAAGATTCAGATTAAGTAATAGCTCCTGGACCATATTAATTTTGTTAACCGAGGGTCCACTGTATAGTATCATCATTTTGTTACTTTGAAATAAAATATATAACTAGAAGAAACTCAATAAATTTCTCTAGTATTGTTATTTTACTAGTATAGCATCAACATAATGTAACTTGAAATAAAATATACAAATAGAATAAACTCAACCAATTTCTCTAGTACTGTCTTTTAATAGTATGTATAATCATATTGTAATTTGAAATAATATATAACTAGAATAAACTCAATCAATTTCTCTAGTATTAAGTACTTAGTGAATAAGTCTTTAGAATAAGCTGCCCCTAATGCCATGGCATGCCAGTGGCTCTCCTTGCATTACAGTTTTATAATTGTAACTACCAATAACTATGTATACTTGTAACTTGCATCAAAATAAAAATATTATATTATTATAATATTATTATTATATTATTACTATTTTAAATGTTTAATTATAAATTTAATATTTTTATACTTTATATATAGTATTTATAATTGTTTTGTGAATGTAAAAGTATAGTTAATCTTTACAAAATTATTTTTTTGTGAATATTTTTGGATGTCTGGAACGGATTAATTGTATTTACATAATTTCTTATAGGAAATAAGGTTTCGTGTTTTAAATTTTTCGTGTTGAGGTCTAGCTCCTGGAATGGATTAAGACCGTTACTCGGGGATCCACTGTAGAGGAAATCAGTTGTAATATACATAATTTAGGTATAAATACTGGTCAGAGAACCAGTCGTAAGTCCAAGGCATCGGTAAACAAGTACGTCACTAAGTGAGGAAAGGCAGCAGTATGCTCCATGCTTAGTGATGAATTCATTTACCGACGTGGTCTTAGGAATGGAACTCCGTCGTTAAATGAGAAAAAGGTGTATAGGATTTGTATTTTCATAAATCTACCAAGCAATCATGGCACCCAGTAAGTATACAAGTGTTCCAGCAAGTGACAAGAAAAGATTTAAGCATTCAAGTCTAGGAATTGCAAAGTTTGAGTGACTGACTGACTGACTTACTGAACGACTGACTGACTTACTGACTGACTTGACTGACTTACTGAATGACTTGACTGACTTACTGAATGACTTGACTGACTTACTGAATGACTTGACTGACTTACTGAATGACTTGACTGACTTACTGATTGACTTGACTGTCTTACTGAATGACTTGACTGACTGACTGAATGACTTGACTGACTGAATGACTTGACTGACTGAATGACTTGAATGACTTACTGAATGACTTGACTGACTTACTGAATGTCTTGACTGACTTACTGAATGACTTGACTGTCTTACTGAATGACTTCAATGACTTACTGAATGACTTGACTGACTTACTGAATGACTTGACTGACTGACTGACTTGACTGACTGACTGAATGACTTGACTGACTTACTGAATGACTTGACTGACTTACTGAATGACTTGACTGACTTACTGAATGACTTGACTGAATTACTGAATGACTTGACTGAATGACTTGACTGACTGACTGAATGACTTGACTGACTTACTGAATGGCTTGACTGACTTACTGAATGACTTGACTGACTTACTGAATGACTTGACTGACTTACTGAATAACTTGACTGACTTACTGAATGACTTGACTGACTTACTGAATAACTTCACTGACTTACTGAATGACTTACTGAATGACTTACTGACTGACTTACTGAATGACTTTACTGACTTACTGAATGACTTAAAGTTAGACACTCAGTACAACCATCGACTTCAGTTCCAGAACCTCTACCATCCACCTCAGCCCAGTAGGGCCACAGCATAACTATCCACTCTCTTCACAATCATCCACAAACACCAGCACCCACAATTTAAGGTAAATACTATTATTTATGTTACATGTGTAGTCTTAAGCAGTAAAAACAACATAATACATCACAATAATGAACTACAATTACATATTCACTTTTATTTTTGTAAGATCTGTTGGTCTAAAAAAACTTGTTTGGCTTTTTGGGGACTCCCAGGAACGTAACCCTATTTTTCTATTAGTTCTTTTAATTATCTAACATGAAATTATCTAACACGAAGTTTTCAGGAACGTAACTACCGTGCTAAATGACGGTCTACTGTATATTACCTGGATTTTACCTGGAGAGAGTTCCACGGGTAAACGCCCCTGCAGCTTGGTCTGTGACAAGGCCTCATGATGGATCAGGGCCTGATCAACCAGGCTGTTACTTCTGGCAGCCTGCAGTCCAACATACGAACCACAGCCTGGCTGGTCATGTACCGACTTTAGGTGCCTGTCCAGTTCATACTTGAAGACAGCTAGGGATCTATTGTTAATCCCCCTTATGTAAGCTGGGAGGCAGTTGAACAGTCTTGAGCCCCTGACACTAATTGTGTTGTCTTTCATCGTGCTAGTGGCACCCCTGCTTTTCATTGGGGGGATGTTGCATCGTCTGCCGAGTCTTTTGCTTTCGTAAGGAGTGATTTTCTCATGCACGTTTGGTACTAATCCCTCTAGGATTTTCGAAGTGTATATAATAATGTATCTCTCCCTCCTGCGTTCTAGGGAGTACAGGTTTAGGAACTTCAAGCATTCCCAGTAATTTAGGTGGTTTATCACAGTTAATCATGCCATGAAGGTTAGCTGCACGTTTTAGGTCAGCAATTTCACCTGCCTTGAAAAGTGCAGTTAGTGTGCAGCAATATTCCAGCCTAGATAGAACAAGTGCCTTGAAAAGTGTCAACATGGGCTTTGCATCCCTGGTTTTGAAGGTTCTCATTATCCATCCTGTCATTTTTCTAGCAGATGCGATTGCTACAGTGTTATGGGCCTTGAAGGTGAGATCCTCTGACAGGATCACTCCCAGGTCTTTGACATTAGTTTTTCGCTCTATTGTGTGGTTGGAATTTGTTTTATACTCCAATGAAATTTTAATTTCCTCACGTTTTCCATATCGGAGTAATTGAAATTTCTCATCATTGAACTTCATATTGTTTTATGCAGCCCATTTAAAGATTTGGTTGATGTCCGCTTGGAGTCTTGCAGTGTCTTCAATGGTGGACACTCATGCAGATTCGGGTGTCATCTGCAAAGGAAGACACGACACTGGCACTGTGTCTTATATCCCTGTCTATGTCAGATATGAGGATGACGAACAAGATGGGAGCAAGTACTGTGCCTTGTGGAACAGAGCTTTTCACCGAAGCCACCTCAGACTTTACTCTGTTGACTACTACTCTTTGTGTTCTATTTGTTACGAAATTATAGATTCATCTACCAACTTTTCCTGTTATTCCTTTATCATGCATTTTGTGTGCTATTACACTATGGTCACACTTGTCAAAGGCTTTTGCAAAGTCTGTGTATATAACATCTGCATTCTGTTTGTCTTCTAGAGTATCCAGGACCTTGTTGTAGTGGTCCAGTAGTTGGGATAGACAGGAGTGACCTGCTCTAAACCCATGCTGCCCTGGGTTGTGTGGACCCCTGGATATTGTAGTCATCAGATTTCATAATATTCGGTAATCGTAATTTTTTTCATAAAAATATTGGCTCGGTGATCATCTTTTAGTTCGGTAATAGTCATTCGTTCCCAACGTGCCCAAGCGGCCTGACACACCATTTACAGTCAGTGTGCCATTGTTTATCAGCCAGTGAGCATGATCCCATGCGTTCAAAGGATACATTTCGTAATATTCCATTCGTTTTAGTGCTTGCATATGCTAAATAAACCACCATGGGCCCAAAGAAAGCTCCTAGTGTCAGCCCTTTGGTAAAGAAGGTGAGAAACACTATAGAATTCAATAAAGACATCATTGCAAAATATGAAAGTGGAGTACGTGTGACAGAGCTTGCCAGGTTGTATAAGAAACCTCATACAATTGTCGCTTCCATCGTGGCCAAGAAAAAAGAAATCAAGGAAGCTGTGGTTGCGAAAGGTGCAAATATGATAAAAAAACAGAGATTGCAAATACTCGAATATGTGGAGACTTTGTTGTTGGTGTGGATCAACCAAAAACTGTTAGTAGGAGATAGTGTTATGCAGTCGATAATTTGTGAAAAAACAAGGCAGTTACATGATAATCTCGTAAAGAAAATGCCTGGAACTAATGCTGATGTTAGTGAATTTAACCCTTTGGGGGTCGACAGGCCTTCTCAGGAAAGTGTTCCTGGGGTCGAAAAATTTTTGGAAAAAAAAAAAAAAAACATTTTTTCTTATGAAATGATAGAGAATCTTTTTCCGATCATAACGCCATCAAAATTATGAAATTTGATCAAAACTAACGAAATTATGCTTTCGCAAAGTTATCGGTATCTATGACACTGACGCATCGGCGATTTCACCCACTTCAAGCCTTATTTTCGACAAATTCCAATGTGTCAGTCTCCTATAATTATAGCTATTTCGCTAGAACTCAATTTCTTCTATCGAATGAGTAGAAGAAACTGCCTATTTATCAATTTCATCTACCCAAAATACTGGTCAGAAAATAGCAATTTTCCAATTTCACACAAATTTCAAACGATGCCAATTTCAAAATAGGGTCCAGAGTAAACAAGGCAGACATTCCTGGCACTAAAATAACATGTTTTCTGTTCATTAGCCACGTCTCCAGGCCCCTGTTCCATTACTTTTGCTTTCCATTTTGAATTTTTATTCTCACAAAAATAGAAGATTTACTGTTATGTATACAACTGCATCATTGTAAAAATGGTATAAATAATATCAGAGCACTTGTGCATGAATATAAGACTCGCCAGTTGATGTGTATTGGACGCATGGTGTGATTTGTTTACTCTTGAACATCGTCAAAAATCGAACATTTTTGCAACTTTGAGCTCAATTTCAAGGTACTTGTCATTGTCATACCAATCAAAATCATCTCTATTTCTGTAATATATCTTCCATTCTATCAAATGAGACCAAGAAAACGAGAATACATCAATAAATACCATACGAAAATCGACTGCAAAGTCGCTGTTTTAATCGAAAAAAACGGTCAGTTTTTTTTCTCTCATTATGCAGTGTGTACTGCAGGATTTTTTTTATACTGCGCACACTGACCACACAGACCCATTCTTTCATATGTATGCCTACCAGACGTTTTCTGCTAAAATTGAGGCCGCTAGAATTTGGGCGTACTAGTATGGCACCAACCCCTGCTCGTAAAATGTACTAGTACGGCACTGACCCCGAAAGGGTTAAGGCCAGCAAAGGCTGGTTTGAGAGATTAAAGGAGTGTAGTGGCATACACAGTGTGTAAGGCATGGTGAGGGTGCAAGTTCGGACAAATGTGTGGCTGAAAAATATGTTCAGGAATTCAAGGGGTACATAGAGGCTGAAAAATTCCTCCCACAACAAGTGTTCAATTGTGATGAAACAGGCCTCTTTTGGAAGAAAATGCCAAAGAGGACCTACATCACGCAGGAGGAAAAGGCACTGCCAGGACACAAACCTATGAAAGACAGACTAACTCTTTTGTTCTGTGCTAATGCTAGTGGTGATTTCAAAGTGAAGCCTTTACTGGTGTATCACTCTGGGTATCACATGGGTCACAAGGCAACTTTTCGTTGACTGGGTCCATGAAGTGTTTGGCCCGAGTGTGAAAAAATACCTCCTGGAAAATATATTGCCACTCAAGTGCCTCCTGGTAATGGACAATGCTCCTGCTCATCCTCCAAACTTGGTAGACCAATTGTCTAAGGATTTCAGTTTTATAACAGTGAAGTTCTTGCCTCCTAACACCACTACTCTCATCCAGCCCATGGACCAGTAGGTCATTTATAACTTCAAAAAACTCTACACAAAAGCAGTGTTTCAAAGGGGCTTTGAAGTGACCTCGGACACTGAATTGACCCTAAGGGAGTTCTGGAGGAATCTCTTCAGTATCTACAACTGCATAATCCTTATAGGTAAGGCTTGGCAGGGAGTGACTTCCAGGACTTTGAACTCTCCTTGGAGAAAATTGTGGCCAGAATGTGTTCTCGAGAAGGATTTTGAAGGGTTTGAGGCTGACCCTGACGACTCTACACCTGATGTGGAATTTATTGTGTTTTTGGGGACGTCAATGGGGTTGGATGTGAGTGGTAAAAATATGGAAGAGTTGGTGGAGGACCACAGGGAAGAGCTAACCACTGAAGAGCTGCAACAACTTCAACTGGAACAGAAACAGACCAAAGCTGAGGAACTTACTTCAGAGGAGGAGGAAGAGAGAGAGGAGGTGCCTTCTTCAGAGATTAAGGAGATTTATGCAATGTGGAGTAGGGTGCAAGGTTTTGCTGAGAAATATCACCCTGACCAAGCTGAAACAAGCCATATCTGCAACATGTTCAGTGACAAAACCTTGGCCCACTTCAGGCAAATCTTAAAGAGGCACCAGAAACAGAGCACTCTGGACAGTTTTTTTGTGCAACAGGGGTCCAGTGACTCAAGCTGGTCCTAGTGGCATTAAAAGACAAAGAAGGGAAGTAACCCTAGAGAGGGACTTGATACCTGAAGCCATTATAGAACGGGGATTCCCTTCCAAACAATAACCTCTCCTTCTCCCTCTCCCTCCTCCCTGTCTTCCATACACCAACAAGTCTTCAATACAGGTATGTAATAAGGATTTAAATGTTCATTTATATGTAATTGTCATTGTTTTGTGTATGTAAAATTATAGTTAAACTTTACAAAATGTATTTTTTTTTATTATTTTTGGGTGTCTGGAATGGGATAATTGTTTTATTTTTTATTAACACATAGACCGTTTCCCATCAAGGCAGGGTGGACCAACAAAGAAAAACTTTCATCATTACTCACTCCATCACTGTCTTGCCAGAGGCGTGCTTACACTACAGCTACAAAACTGCAACATTAACACCCCTCCTTCAGAGTCCCGGCACTGTACTTTCAATATCCAGGAATCAAGTCCAGCCTTCCGGTTTCCCTGAAACCCTTCATAAATGTTACCTTGCTCACACTCCAACAGCACGTCAAGTCCTAAAAACCATTTGTCTCCATTTGATCCTATCTAACACGCTCATGCACGCTTGCTGGAAGTCCAAGCACCTCGCACCCAAAACCTCCTTTACCCCCTCCCTCCAATCTTTTCTAGGCCAACCCCTACCCTGCCTTAAAACCACTACAGATTTATGCACTCAAAGTCATTCTATTTTGATCCAACCTCTCTACATGTCCAGACCATCTCAGTAACCCCTCCTCAGCTCTCTGGATAATAGTTTTGGTAATCCCACACTTTCTCCTAATCTCCAAACTATGGATTCTCTGCATTATATTTACATCACCCATTGCCCTCAAACATGATTAATTGTACAGTGGACCCCCGCTATTCGAACTTAATCCGTTCCAGGAGCTAGTTCTCAACGCGAAATGTTTGAGTGGCGATTTAATTTTTCCCATAAGAAATAATAGAAATACAATTAATCCGTTCCTGCTGTCAGGAGGCATGACAAAATATAGTACGTACTTCACTGTGAAGCTATTATCAACTCGACAGCTTATTTATCTATCACAATTCATCTAATATGACATAATAAACAATATAAATAACATAAAAACCTGATATACACTCTAGAATGAATAAAATATGTATGTCATTACGAATGTGGTGGCTGGGAAGGATGGTGGTGGCGGGCATTCTCGCTACAGCTGTGAAAACATCTTCCCAGTCTTGCCTCCTTCAGACGTGTTAGAATAAGATAAAACGGAGTTTGTAATGCTAAGTGCATTAGATCACTTCCAGTCAGCTTCACGGATTGAACAGAAATTGTACGTGTCAGGCTGGTAACAACAACAACTGGTTTGTTTACAAAACTCCCTCCCGAACCTTCATTTAATCTTATTTACTCACAACTGCCTCTACTACCACTGCCTCTCACCACTGCCTCTACCACCACTGCCTCACACCACTGCCTCTCACCACTGCCTCTACCACAACTGCCTCTCACCAATGCCTCTACCACCACTGCCTCTCACCACTGCCTCTACCACCACTGCCTCTACCACCACTGCCTCAACCACCACTGCCTCTCACCACTGCCTCTACCACCACTGCCTCTCACCACTGCCTCTACCACCACTGCCTCTACCACCACTGCCTCTACCACCACTGCCTCTACCACCACTGCCTCTACCATCACTGCCTCTACCTCCACTGCCTCTCACCACTGCCTCTACCTCCACTGCCTCTCACCACTGCCTCTCACCACTGCCTCTACCACCACTGCCAACCACCACTGCCTCTACCACCACTGCCTCTACCATCACTGCCTCTACCTCCACTGCCTCTCACCACTGCCTCTACCTCCACTGCCTCTCACCACTGCCTCTCACCACTGCCTCTACCACCACTGCCAACAACCACTGCCTCTACCACCACTGCCTCTACCTCCACTGATTCTCACCACTGCCTCTACCACCACTGACTCTCACCACTGTCAACCACCACTGTCTCTCACCACTGCCTCTACCACCACTGCCTCTCACCACTGCCAACCACCACTGCCTCTACCACCACTGCCTCTCACCACTGCCTCTACCACTTCCTCTACCACCACTGCCTCTCACCACTGCCTCTACCACCAGTCTCTACCACCACTACCTCTACCACCACTGC